>JAQZBX010012352.1:9967-41435 GCA_029593785.1 Cabassous unicinctus
AAAAAAAAAAAAAAAAAAAAAAAAAAAAATCCTATTTAACTCTGGAACCCTCTTTCCCCCAAATACCTATTGGGTTAAAAACAGGCTATGTAATCAGACTTCCTAGGTTTCATTTCTGGACCTACCACTTATGTGGCAATTGTTAACTGCATATGACTTAGTGTCTCTAAGCCTCAGTTTCCCCATCTCCAAATGGTGATATTAATAGCATCCATAGCTCATGAGATTTTTTGTGAGGATTAAATATTTACACATATCAAAGATTCTGCTTAATGCCTAGCAGAGAGTAAGCACTCTTTTGTAAAGTGTTAGTTTTAGTATCCTATTAGTAAAATGTTCTTTATAATATACTTTGGGATTATATTCACCTCACATATTTATTTTCAGAAGGGCAGGCTTGGTTTTAATATAGCAATTCTGAACATACAAAGAAATTAGAGTGGCAGATACTCAGTGAAGCACTGGGTTATAGTCTGCCTTGAATTATTCTCTAAATTTCTCATATTTATATCTCATATTGCTGTAAGTTCCCTGAGCAAAGGGATTGTGTTATACTTCAATTCTACCTTTAAAAAGCACCTGGCACGGGGCTAGGTAGAGAATATGTTGTCAATCAAAACTGAATAGGAAAAGGGCAGTGGTCTTGTTCAGACAAGAAGTAAATCCATCATCTTCTATCTGGGGGAGGGAAAAACCCACAGCAGAAAGTACAGCTTTTTTCCCCCAGCATCTTAATATAGTTCCTGGTATGGGAGGACACACCCTGCTTTTGGGGAGAAGGGAGGAGAACTCAGAGTTTAAGAACATTTTGATCCAGCCTAGGGGGTGGGAAGAAAGAATCTGAAACCCATTTCATTTTATCATTAAAGCCTCCCTTCTTCTCCTTTTAATCTAGTTTTTCAGGTAGTGATAGTTAATTTTCAGTCACTGTGCTCATTAGAAAGTTAATGCCAGACAATATTAACCAGCAGTCTTAACTGAAATAGATTGCATGTCTTAAATCAAGGGTTTGGAGTTAAACTTTGACTAGTCTTATAAAAACCCAGACAAACCATCCAGCAATCAGCCAAGACAGGTATGTATTGGTGATATAGAAAATGAACTTTGATCACAAGGTCTCTAAGTGATTTGCAATCACTAAGTTAGTCCCAGAGCATGCCCTTCCTCTACACCACCCGGGGGCACGTCTCATGACTTTCAGATTAAAGTCGATTAAAATTTCTCCAAGAAGTAGGCCTGAAATGAAAAACGTGTTCAGAAGCGTACTCCACAGGGAGGTGATGGACATCTAGGTGTCCAAGGATGACCTTGGGACATGTGCTGTGGCTTGGTCTCTGCAAATTGACACTACTGATATGAGGCTGTGACGGACCAGGGCCAGGCTGAGCTCAGATTCCAGAGTGATGCCTGGGTGGGGGTCAGCATCCCAGAACAATCCACTCAGTTCCATTAGACTCAGAAGGCAAGTTTCTGGTTTGCTGGGTGCTCAGGCCCAGGAGGAGGCAGGCCAGGCAGTTGGGGAGAAAGCAGAGGGTGAGGTGAGCCCGTGGGGCTAGAGTCTCTCTTGAAGTCCCAGCGTGGCCGCCCCCAGCTCCGTCTCCCCTGCTAGTGAAAACTTGGTCCTCTGCCATGATCCAAGATCTGACAGAGCCCTGCTGAGTTTATGAATGTGTCTAACCACAACTTTCTGATCTCCATGCCATATTCAGTGTGAGAGCTAAATCGAGCATGGATTATAATAATTTCTCTGGGGCCCCAGCTGATTTGCCTTTCATCTCTGCCTTAGTAAATCTCCTTTTCTCCAAACAAAATTTAATAAAAATTCCAGTGATTTCTGAGCTTCAATCCACTTTTTTCTTCCCCTTGACCTCCTCTCCCCTCCCTTCTACTAAGCCCTCAAATGTCCCATTCAATCCTTCCTTTCCTGGCACCTGTGAAAGAAAACAAGTTCTCTAAATGGCTTGTGTTGTTTCTTTTATCCTGTTATGGAGTCCAAAAAGGGAAAGAGTCCCTCAGAGACTGTAGAAACGCTTTGGATGACATTGCCACAGAATGGTGACAAAGGTCCCCAAATCAAACATGGTGCAGCGGGAGTCTCTGACGAGCTGCTGCTCGTTCCTGTGTTAGCCCTCTTCTCTTTTGTGGAATGGCACTCCCGCCTAAGGTCAGGGATGGGCTCTGGAGGTATACAGGGTTACGACTAAAAGGATGTCTACAGCAACACCAGAGAACTGCTCCCCAAACATCGCAAGTTGCGTACACAGCTTGCAGATATTCCACGTTCCATTCACCCGGTTAATGCCTCTACTTTCTTTTGAACTCGGCTTAAGCCTTCCCCGATATTCAGACTCAGGTACTTGGTATCTGCTATCCTGTTTCTGAAATTTTCCTTATCACAGATGACAGATGGCGATTGCACACTTATCTCTGGGAAACCCTACTCAGGTCTCGCACCCTCTCTATTCTATACACTCCATGAGGGCAAGGACCTTGTCCATCTTCCCCTCAAATGCGTCCTTAGTGTCCAGCATGGCGCCAGGGTCAGGGTGGTGTGTAATAAATATTTGTTGACTATTGGAATGAGAGTCAAACTCCTATGCCCTCTGCTTACCCCAAAATCAAAGCTCAGAAAGGCGAAAGGATAGGCTCAGGAGTCACAGAGCTAGTTTGTGATGAAAAGGGATCTGAATTCAAGTCTGATTCCAAAGCCTGTGCCCTTTCTGCTCTGTCACGATGCCTCTCCGGGTTCCTGCCTCCCCTTTTATCTCACTCCAATCCAGCTGACAGAATTGGGGAAGCAAAACTTGTTAAAAGACAAATGTGGAAAAGGGCGGCTTGGCTCTTATTTCCCAAACATCTGTGTCATCAGCGGTTTTGGACACTAAGTGTCTGGCTCTGGCATCAATCACGCTTAGGTTCAGATTCCAGCGGTGGACTTCCTTCTGTATGCCCTTGAGCAAGTCTGCTAACTTCCAAAAGGTGCTATTTTTTAATCCAAGGAATGGGGACAATAATACCTAGTTCTTTGTGGGATTGTAAGATGTAAATGGAGAGTTTGGCACCATGCCAGTAGGTGCCCAGAAGACATTCAGTCCATGGCAGTTGCTGTTACAAAGATGGCTCTTTCTCATCAAAGCAGCCAGGGGTGGGGCAAATCAAACAGGACAGGTGAAGCTGCCTTTTTCTCCAAAGGACAAACTCCTTCCTGGAAAGTTGTTTGGGAAGAAATGTGATATATGGGAACATAGTGCAAGCTGTCTCAAGGAGCTTCCACATGACACATGATGAAACCTAATGGCCTGGCCAGTCCTTTGGAGATCCCTGAGAGCATGTCAGTAACAACTGGAAATGCCCACATTTCTCCTTAAAATTGATATTTATGTCTGGGAGCATTTGTGCAGCCCTTTGTCTTGGAATAGGAGTATACATGCAAAAATCCCTCTACAAGTCATAAAAATCACTCATTCTCAATAGCTCATGAATAAAAACAACATCCCACACACGTGGGAAAAGCAAACAGACCTCCTCTGGCAGCTGGCTGAGAACATACCATTTCCAAAATACTTTCAAAACAAAATGCAATTGGGTCACGAGGAAAAAAATTAACAGAGATCTGTTTCTTAAAAATACCCATACCCTCCTCTCAATGAATGCTCCTTCATGTCCATCCGCATTCTCCTGCATCCTGCAGAATACATATAACCTGTGTGTGTATATATATAAAGCCTTGTGCTCTTGCTGATGAAAAGTCAGCAGTGGAGCGCTGATTCCTCTAGGCAGATGTTTTGTGTTATCTCAGTGCGTTCCTCAAGAAAGTGTCTGTTCGTCATGCCAAGAAAAACAATCCTGTGTAGCAGGACTTTGTATCTCTGCCTAAAAAAAAAGAAAGAAAGAAAAAAAAAAAACCAAACAAGCTGACAGCTGCAAATGGTTAGAAATAAACGGCTACTACTCTATTCTCCAACTCCCTTCCTCTGCCCTTCCCCAGCACCCCTTGTGTTATCCTCCTGCCTGTTACCATAGTGGTTGAAGCAAAAGAAAGGAAAATAGACTAATCTGTGATTATCGGTTCTAAACCGATTGTTAATTCTTTTGTGTAAACCCATTTATGGGACATGGGAAGCAGCGCTGTTCCAGCCACTCAAAGGAGCGATTGTGAACGCTGTCTGCCTGCTTATCACACTCCCCTCTCCTCCCCCAGTGCCCCTTCTCGGCCAAAGGAGGCAGCTCCTTATCCACATACCCACCCCAGGACGGCTGCCTCACCTTCTGCTGTCAGGGCAAGGAGGTGGAAGTAGATTAAGACCCAGGGCAACCTGGGAAAGCCAGTCACTATGGATTGACAATAAATGCCATTAAAAACAAACTCCAGCTAGTTCAAACCTGCTGAGGGTGCTGAAAATCAAATGGGCCAAATGAGATGGAGTAAGTGGAGAATTAGTACTGGGAAGTTGGGCAGAAGTACAGGTCATTTGATCATGAGCATCAGTCAGAATTGGAAAATGATTCAGACTCCTTGTCAAGAATGTGATATTGACCTTTTATGATTTGACATGTGTGCATCTCTCCATCATTACCTCTGGATCCCCCCAATTTGCATATACTACTCCAGCCCTCCTAAGCTAAGTTCCTCTTGCTCACTCCAGGCTGTTGCCATACACTAGGGGGTTGGCAGCTAGAGACTCTCTTCCTCAGTTTTCCTTCTTTGACTGGCCAACTCCCATGTTATTCAAACCTTAACAAAATTATCACTTTCTCAATAATGTCTCCACCCTTCTCCCCTCTAGTTAGGCAGCTCATAACACTCTGTACTTCTCCCATGACAACACTTAACATATCTAATTTCAAACTTAAAGGAAGGCCAGTTGCAAAAATTAAAACAACAACAAAACAAACCTCAGAGAACTCTAACATACCCCATACCTAGACACCCAGATCCACCAATTTTAACATTTTGCCACATTTGCCATATCATTCTGTCCATCTAACTATCCATCAATCTCTCCATCATCCATCCATCTAATCTCTCTACACATCATCTATTTTCTAAACATCTGCAAGTAGGTTGTCTATATTATGCCCCTTGAACACTTAGTACTTCATGAACTTTTCAAAAGAACAAGGGTATTCACTTATCACCTTAAGTACAGTTATCAATTTCAGGAAATTTAACATGGATATAAAGGTTACAGTCTATACTCCAATTTTCCCCATGTCTCAGTAATGTCCTTTTGGGCATTTTCTCCTCCATTATTAAATCCAGTACAGGATCATTTCTTGCATTTAGTTGTTATCTCTTTAGTCTCTCTCTCTCTCTGTAATTGTGGAAATATATATACAACATGAATTTTCCCATTGCAGCAACCACTCCCAAGCATACAGTTTAATGGGACTAAATATATTCACAATGTTATGCTACACTCACCACTTTCCATTACCAGAAATTTCCCATCACCCCACCCATAAACCCTGTACCCATTATGCATTAGGTCCCTATTCTCACTGCCCCCCTTCCAAACTGTAGTCTTGTCCATTTGTCTTGCATTAGATGGAAAGTTTCGTAATGTCAGGGAATGTACCTTTGTTGTTTAGTTATATCCCTGGCTTCTAATGCATACCAGAACATAGCACTTCTCATTAAGTACTTGTTGAATGAATAAATGAAAAGATGGCCACATAAATGAGAGTAACGTGGAGATAGTAAAGTACTCTGCCTGCTTGGGTTCCCCCTACTTCTCCCGACTCCAAGCAGTAGCCCTTAAGTTACACAGTCTGAAATCATTGCTCTGTAGACAGATCCCCAAGGAACTGCTATACACCCATATGTAACCTTGACATGTCTAAGGCTGTAAGACTGAAGTGAAAATTAATACACGCCTATCTCTTCACTCTTGGTACACCAGGGGATATGCATCTTTCCATCAGGTTTTCATCGACACCAGGGAAATTAGTATTTCCCTCCTCAAATTTTATTGTCTCTTTTTATTGAAGTGCCTATTTTCATCTACATAAAAAGTTGTCACCTGTATTGACCAACAAATAAAGGATCCTGAGATACCTGATGGGAGCACTAGGAGTGTGGGGCAAGATAACAAAAGTGATTATTCTCGTTAGAAAGGGTGAGGGTGGGGGGGATCAAGAAAAAAGCGATGACTGTAGCCCAATTTGAGAGGTGCTTTGCAGAGCCAAAAGGGGACAGTGGCCAGGAAGAAAGTGCTCTGAGGTAGGGGTGTAGCTGTTGGAGGGGTGGATGTGTAAGGATCTTCTCCAGAAAGAAAGGGAAATTTGCCAAAGTATTCAGGGCAGACTGCACGCAAAGACTCACCTGTGCGTGGGGCTGAGAGGAAGACTGCAGGTGGAGGCAGAACAACGCTTTCCACCTGAGATGGAGGGGTTACGGCAGGGATTGAGCAAGGAATGATGAGCCATTGCATTTGCAGGTAAGATCCAGTGAAAGTAAGTTGGTGGGACAGGAATGAAACCAGAAATATAGCTCTAAAGTCTGATCATTGGGTTAAAGTTGAGCTAAATTCATGGACTAAGCTGTGTATCTGTAAATTACTTACCTGAATATGGTTTGAACCAGCAATCACATTCAAATGCCTTAAGGATCAGAAAGGAACATAAATGAGCAAAGCAGGTTGGTGTAATACCAAAGAGAATGGTGTGGGCTGAGACAATCTGGAAAGCTCATTACAGGGAAAATTGTCTATCAGCCTTAGTAGATTGGAGCTGAGCAGGAATATGGACCCAGATGGCCAGACATTCTTGTCTCTCAGGAGAATCCAGAAATCTAGATTTTTATGTGAAATCTTCTCATAATTAAATGCTGATAGTTGGGATAATTAAATTCATGTGTCAACTTGGCCTGGTTATGACACCCAGTTGTCTGGTCAAGCAAGCACCTGCCTGATTGTTACTGTGAGGGTATTTCGTGCTTTTAAATCATTCGTCAGTTGATAGCACCTATGGCTGATTCCATCTACAAATAGGAGAGATTGCCTTCAGCAATGAGAGAAGTCTCCAATCAGCTGAAGGCTTTAGGGGGAGAGCTGTGATTTTGGCAGTCAGAAGGAAGTCTGCTTCAGCCAGCAGGTTTCTCCCGGGGAATTCACTGAAACCTTCATCAGAGTTCCCAACTCACGGTGTGCCCTACAGAATTCAGACTTGCCAAACCCCACAGTCACGTGAGCCAATTCCTATAATACTCCTATAATAAATCTTATAATATTTACAAATCTATTACTCTGGAAAACACTGACTAACACAGTAGTTAACTCAAAAACATTTTTAAAATTTTCATTTTATTTATTAACATTTATTTTTACTAGTTAAATCAATCTGGAAAAGTATACTCTCCCATAAGCTAACTGCTAAATTAAAAAAACAAAAACAAAAAAACACTCTTCTTAGCAATAAGTACAGCCACCATCTAGTTTGCCATTCTTCAATTAAAAAAAAAGAAAAAAGAAAAAGAAAAATCAAGGCACTTTGGAGAAATAGCTGATTCTAAGACTTGGGCAGGAAATATACAAGATGAACCTGGAATATCTTGTAGTACCAAAAAGTAGGGAAGTGCTCAACACATAAGCAAACAAAAACAATAACACCAACAACAGTGTGGGTTTATCAAGGGATACAGAAGCCAACCTGAAAGAGTTCCTAATGGCCAAAGCTGGAAAAATTTGAGCAACAAAATAAATAGAGTAGTATTGGATAATAATCCAAAGTATAAAATAAATATACCCAGTTCCATGCTCATATAAATGATTGAATACAGAAATGGGGTAGAAAAGGCAAATCTCTCCATGTAGCAGAATTCCATATAATTGATGTAGAAACTCCCCCTTCAAGGAGCATTGGGAGTATTTCCCAAACACTATACATTCTATCCCTCAAAAATCAAGACAGTTTCTTTAGAAAATAGTTTCTTAGCTAACCTCAACATCAAGATTTTGCCTTTCAATGGCTAGGCATAGAGTTTTTAAAATCTGTAACTGAAATACATTACTGTGAGGTCATTAGCTAACTTGGTCCTTCGTGAAACATGGCTTTTTGAGGAGAAGAGTCTGAGAGTTAAAGAAATTTGCTGTTTTGGAATTTTGGGGTGGGGGATGGGAAGAAGAGTGAGAGGATGCAGGGTAGACTAAAACAATCGCCCTACTAGAACTTGAGGTTATACAGTAGAGGTGAGAATCTGACAGCTGCAGGCCAAAGTCAGCCTCAAGAGTGTTTTCTTTGGACCTTGTGGCAGTTTTTAAATGCTGCCAATATTTAGAAATTGGGAGATATAACACAAAGTTCAAGAATTCTGGCTTCTCTTAAAGACCTGGCTTAAGTGGACTGAAATTCCCTTAAGGCAACAGCTAATTCAATTGCAGCAGATGATGGGCACTCAAGGCTAGATGCCCCTCTTGGATAGGTCTTCTGTCCTCTGGGGAGGAAGGGCTTCATCTGCCATGAGGCCACCCCAGAATGTGCCCACTGGGCTGCTGCCTACAACTCTTGGTTGGACAATTAGTCCCAGCTGTTATGGAAGCAGGCAGTCAAAACAATTTGTTTTGTTGTGTTTTGTTTTGGTAATGATTTAGTAATCATAACTATTTGTTCATTCTTAACCCTTGGTTACGCAAGGTGGGGAACTTGGTTGCATGTAAAATGCCTGTTGGCCACATTGGAAAATCATTACCCTAATAACACTGTTCCTGTGGCCCTTGTAATTTCAGATTCCTTCTTCCTTCCAGGCTCCTCTGACACTGTAGTGGGACCCTCCCTCTTTCTAGTGACTCATTTTACACCATTAGCTTGTTTCTGATGGCAACCTTGAAAAGCATCAACAGATTTCTGAGGGTGATGAAGACAAATGGGCTCGGTCTTTGCAACACAGGGATTTCCTCCCTCCATCTCTTCTTTGTTAACATGTATAGGTGGTCCTTATGCTACATATGTTTGATTTTCTTACCACCTGCATATTTGCACAGTATATAGATCCATTATCAAAACCCTTTTGATATAGTGTTTTTGATCTATGACGCTTTACCTGACTACAATGATGCTTTGGAGGTGTGACACAGAAGCATTGCCGGCCAGCTGTACTCCCTGGAGGAGAGAACAAAAGGCTCCCCCTCCCTCAGGCATGCTGAGAGGCCCCTAGCAACCCTGCTGCCTGAGCCCAGTAGACGGACCACCTTGTAGAGCAAGTGCCCCTTGCTCAGCCCCACCTTCCCTGGGTTCCTATGAAGGCTCCCACGCTTCCTGGGCCCAAAGGCATTAGCACCTTAGGGACCATAATTAGCAATTATTTTTAAATGTTTCTAGTTCTTTAAAAGGAAGCCTTCTAACATAAATCTATTGTCTTTCAGACAGATTTTTGGGAACATGTTATTTACTGCCTAAATTTGTTTTGATCTAATCATAAAAGTAATGTTAAAAAATTAGAAATATTTGTCAAGTATAAAGGAGATCATTACCACCCATAATCCCACCACCAAGAAACAACCTTTGGTAACATTTTGGTGTGCATCCTTTCAGTCTTTTTCTTAGCCTATCTATTGTCTATACTTTTTTTGTTTGTTTTTGAGGTACTCGGAATTGAACTGGGGACCTTGTACATGCAAAGCAGGCACTCAGTCACTGAGCTACACCTGCTCCCCTCTATAGCTTTTAAAAAATAAGATTGTAGAGAATGGATGTGGCTCAAGCAGTTAAGCGCCTGCTTCCCACACGGGAGGGCCTGGGTTCGATTCCCAGTGTCTTCTAAAAACAAACAAACAAACAAACAAACAGAACAGCAAACAAATGGAAAAACCAACTTAGAGGAGCCAATGTGGCTCAGTGGGTGAGCCGCCGGCTTCCCACATACGAGGTCCTGGGTTCAATCGCTAGCCCTAGTACCTGAAAAAAAAAAGTAAGATTGTAATCATGTCATATATTCAGTTTGTATCCTCCTTTTTGAGCTTTTACATTGCATCATGAGTATTAAATATTCTTTGAAGGGTCAGTCATCATCTACCCATCACACAGATTCAACCATTAGCAAGACAAATGACTCTCCTTGTGCCTATCTTTGGCAGTTAATCACTGGCAATTTTCCTTGGCTAGATTCCTATAGGTGGGTTAATTCTCATTGTTTATATTAATTGTTCATGCACACTTGGCACTTTACTGCATAGTAGATCCATTTGCTTTGTAGAAAATACTGACATTTCTCTAAATCTTGAAATTAAATTCATGTCCCTTATTTATCCTGCCACGCTGGGTCTCCCTGGCACACCACTGATTGCCCAGTAGGAGAAGCACTGACGTAGGACTTAAAAATCATAGCTGTAAACAGCAATTAGTAAGCTTCCTTTGTGAATAGCACTGGCTCTCAAACTTGGCTGCACATTAGAATTGTCTGGGGAACATATTTTTTTAAAAAAAGGATGTCAGGATCCCTCACGAGAGCAATTAAATCAGAAATTCCCACAGATGATTCTGGCACACACTGGCCTCTGGCATTGGCTCTTAAGGTGTGGAGCCTGGATCAGCAGCACCAGCACCAGATGGGAACTTGTTAAAAATGCAGATTCCCAGGCCCCACCCTAGGCACACTGACTCAGAAACTCTGGGACTAGGGCCCAGTAGTCTGTATTTTAACACACTGTCCAGACAGTCCTGATCCCTGCAAAACTTTGAAAACCACTGGCTTAAAGATTGCTCCCTTGTGTCTATTTCTGGCTCAAGGATACAGCCTACCTAAACAAGAGGGGAGGCTGGCTGAAGAGCCACAGAAGCTGGTGCTGGACAGACGAGCTCAAGTCTCTTGTCTGTCACGAGCTATGTGATCTCTGACATGTGACTTCACCTTTCTGAAGCTGTTTCACCATCTGCGACATGGGGATAATATTAATAGCACCTCCCTTACTGAGTAGAAAGAATCACATTTAAAAAATAATAATTAATGGTATCTTCCAACATAAGTAGAACTTGAAACATATTTGCTATTATCAATATCTGTCAGAGATACCATTAGTTGTAATCAAGAGGTCAGGAGGAAGCCCAATGATCTGGAGGTCTGAACATTCCAGACAGACGTTTGTCTCCTGACTCTTCTCCAGACCCAGGCTCGGATTTAGGTTACACCTGCTGTTGGCATGAATAGATGAGTCCCCAGGATGAGACGGTAATTCAGTCTCTCAGGAGCTGTCTTCAAACTGTGGAAGTGCTGAAAATGCATGGCTGGATTTGGTCATCTGCATCTGTAAACTGACAGGTGGGAGGAAAGGGAAAGGGGAGAGGAAGCTGCTGACACCTAGGCCTGTGTTCTCAAACCGGAGCCAGGAAAAGCAAGTGGAGGGCTTGTTAAAGCACAGATTGCTGGGCTGCACCATCAGTTCCAGCAGGTCTGGGTTGGGGCCTGAGAATGTGCACTTCTAATAAATTCCCAGGTGAAGCTGCTGCTGCTGCCCCGACCACACCTTCTGTGCTCAACACCAGTAGAATTCGTGAACCTGAAATGCAATACGGAACTGTGACCTATAAAAGTACAAGGAGGGGAGAAATGTTCTCTAAGACTTTCACATTTCATCTGTAAAATTCAAATTCGCCTTTATGTGCCATTTCAGTTTGCCTCAGAACAGGACTGGGCAACTTTGCAAACGTGCTGATGGCAGTGTTTTCATTTGAACCCTGGGTCCCAGGCAGGGGATTGGAAGGCAGAGGGAAGGGTGGCCACATTCCTCTGCTGGCCTCTCACACGTGGTGGTGGGGCTGGGGGAGTGTGAAATCAGTCGTTCAGTCATGCCTCCTCCCCTGGAGAAGCCTGCGTGCACCAATCACTTAGTGTATTCTAAGTGTTTGTATACATGATGTCATTTAAACTTCCCCGCAACCTTCTAAGGTGGGTATTACTTACATTCCCATTTTACAGATGAAGGAACTGAGACCCAGAGAGGTTAAGTACATTTCCTGAAGATGCGTGGCTAGTAATAAGGATCTTCAGGTCAGGAATCAGATCTCAAATGTGCAGTGGATGGAGAGTCCTGGCTCTAGACTGAAAAGACCAAGTGAGTGACTGAGAATAAACCCAGCATTTTTGATATCAGGACACTCTGAGTCTGAGCTGGGGTGGGGATGGGGTAACTGGGAATGGACTCAGCATCTGAATATAAGGGCATGGGCAAGAAGGAGTGTAGCCTATATTATTGCTCATCTCCCTCCCCAAACCCAAGCAAGCCCTGGGTCTCAGCATCTGGACAAACTCAATGGTTTGGGGACAGGAGGGAGAGTTTGGCCCTGACCCCATCCGGGTCATTGCTCACTACTCTCAAGGATGTGGCCAGGATGACTATACCTTCCCCTGGTCCCAGCTCCAAAGGTACACAGCCAGGCTTTATCCCAGAACCACAGGAATGAACCAGAGGTCAGGTTAGCCAGAAGGACATTGGGAGTGAGGGCTGGGGATCTGGTGTGCCAGAGTCTGTGCCCTTTTCACCCTCTGGCTCACCCTTGGGTTTTCTGGTCCACTCTCCCAGCCACTGCCAGCTCTGATTCGGCCTCTGACTCAGAACTGCACCTGGGTAACCATATGCATCTCTGGGTATTATATGACTGGGTAGGGGCAGAGCCTGGGCATGTGACAATAATAAGGGAAACTGAGGCCTAATCACATAGGGAGACTGGGAAAAAGAAGACTGAGAGGGTGAGGTTCTAATACCTGAAAGACTGCCATTTGGAAGATGAAAAGGAAGCTAAAATAGGAAGCCACTTGGCCAGGGCCACAAAGCTCACAAGCACTATTGTGGGATTCAAGTCCAGTTCTTTCTGACTTCAAAGCCTGTTCTCTTTCCACTACTTTGTTCTGCCTCATTATAACTGGAGGTAGCCCCTTCCTTCTTTAGGTCAACATGAGAACAAATTTTTCTTAGCGTCAGAAGTGTCCAAAGTGGAATGCATTGCCTCGGGTGGTAGTGAGCTCTCCATACCAGGAAGTATTCAAGTAGAGGCCTGGAGTCCACTTGCTAGGGTTGTCACAGAGGAGGTTCATATTAGAGAACATGGTTTCTATCATTGGCTGCACATCACAATTGCCTGCATTGCTTGTTAACAGGACAGATTCCCAGCCCCCTTCTCTTGGATGGAGCTCTGGAATAGACGATTTTTAAAAGCACCCTTGAGGATTCTACTGGGCGTTTCCTTCAACTCTGAGATCTTGTGACTTTAGGAACTCTGGTGTAAGAGAGGTCCAGCTGTGAGATGTCAGCAGCAGTGATAATAGCAATGACAATACTAGCCAACTATTGTGTGTTTAACTCCAGGCCAGTACCGGCTCATCACCTGTATTACTGCACTAAATCTTCCCAGCAACCCACGAAGCAGGCGCTACTATCGTTTCCGTTTCACAGATAAGGAAGATTAAGTTCCCAGCCCAAAGTCACACCTCTAGGAAGTGGAGGCTGCAAGCCCAAGCAGTCTGGATCCAGATTTTCACTCCTAACCAGAGAAGGACGGGACACCACTGACCCAAAGCCATTCTACCCAGGGAGGTTCTGAATAAAACCCATCAACTGCTAACCTTCCAAATAAAAACTGCACACTGGTGGAAGCATCAAGAGAAGGAAACAGACCTCTAGACCTTGAAATAACTATAAGTACCGAGAAAAGAGTTGCTAAGCTCATAAGGCCTGAAGTCTAGACATTTTTTTGGTCTAAAGGTATTATACATAGTTTTCAAAAGTTAAACTTTTCAATACAGTTCAAAGTTCACCCAGGTGTTACCTACTGCCATTTCTTCATTTTTAAAAAACAATTGCTCGTTTAAACTGTTTTTATTCCATGATGGAATGCGCAAACAAAACGGCATTCCGTATATTGACACAATGGTTAAAACATTAACCCCAGTGAAACTTGTGATGTGCTAATACAACAGCATCCACCCACGCCTTTCTGAGAAAATCTGGGTCAACTCCTGTATCTGGCACTGCATGTCCAAATCCACACCCACTGTGTGATCTAGAGGCTACCATGGGGCTGCAGCTTCTCTCAACCAAATATGTTCTTTCTTTTTTTTAAAGATTTTATTTATTCATCACCCTCATTGTTTGCGCTTACTGTCTGCTCTCTGTGTTCATTTGCTGTGTGCTCTCTGTGTCTGCTCATCTTCTCTTTAGGAGGCTCTGAGAACTGAACCTGGGACCTCCCATGTGGGAGGGAGGCACTCAATCGCTTGAGCCACCTCAGCTCCCTGCTTTGTTGTGTCTCTCATTGTCATTCCTCTTTGTGACTCCTTGTTGCATCATCTTGTTGCGCCAGCTTGCCATGCCTGCCTGTCACGCTAGTTCACTGTCTTGCTCGTCTTCTCCAGGAGGCACTGGGAAACGAACCAGGACCTCCCATTGGTAGGCGGGAGCCCAATTGCTTGAGCCACATCTGCTTCCCCCAAATATGTTATTTCCTCTTTCTGGGCCTATCTCAAAGTCTTAGGATGGCCAAATGGCAGAAAAAGAGATGAGGTTTCTATCCTATGAGGACTGAAACCAGTGGGCATTTTCCAGGTTAAATGACCAATTAGACTAACTCTCCCATTAAAGTTAACTCTGGGCAAAATGGCGGGAAGAATGGAAGTGGTCTATCTTCTGGCTTCTCTTCTCCCTCTCTCTAGAATTGCAAATCATCCTTAGAGCTTTCTCATGTTCCCTAATCCCTCTTGAGATGGGTTAAACTCACAGGAGGGAGTTGAAATAGCCTGAACGGGATCTTCTAGTCAAAGGAGATGTATGGGTTTTTTCACACTGGCTAAGGAAACTCAATTTAACCTGGTGGTGGATGGTGAGGCAGAGCTAAAGTTACATTTTTAGACCCAGAAATCATCTTGAGAACACCAGTTCACTACATCTCACAGGGCTAATGACTGGGTGACCTTTGGAGAAACTTAATTAACCTCTCTAGGTTTAGGGCTCCTCAGCTGAAAAACAAGAGGTTGGACTGAGATAAGTGTGTCTCATATTCTTTATTCTGGGTCTTGGGGTGCTGTTGCAAGGAACAAGAGATCCCTCCTTCCATCTATGGAATTCTGCTGGTGGATATTCAAGTTCTATGTAGGATTTCCCTTGTCAAAATTAATGTTTGAATGCTCCTGGCTGAGATGATTTCTAAGGTTCCTTTGAGACCTAACGTTCTGAGGTTCTGACAAGGACCTCAGATGGCGGTCCCCTCTTGGTGCTATCCCCCGAACCCTGGTGGATCTGAGGACTGCTAGAGAGTGAACACATCCTTTCCGGAGTCTTCAGGGCTGCAAGTCTGTCTGCCAAATGCCATGAAGCTGACTCTATTTTCTGAACATCCTGGGATTAGACAGTGACCCTCAGTGCTCCTGGAATTCTGCTGAGTGCCCATGCACATCAAGCCAGAAGTGGACAGCAGGGGTGTGGATGGGGTGGGATGGCAACACCAGGTATTGCACCCTATCCCCCACCCCCAGGGCCCCTCACAACACTGCTGACTCGTGATGAAATTGAAGATGTTCTCCTTTTGGGCATTTCCCCCAGCATTTCTAAGTCTGTGAGATGGTGATATTAAATGGATGAGGAGTGAACATTAATCTCCTACACAGTGGGCATTCTCTTGCCTGGGGCCTTGGAGTCAGAAAAACTGGGGTTCATCTTCTGACTCCCCTCATTCTAGCTGTGTGGTCTTGAGCAAATTATTTCCTCTTTCTGAGCCTCAGCTTCCTATGAGGTCAAACAGGTGATTAAGTGATATTGTGTGTGTTGACAGCTTGGTGCAGTGTCCAGAACTGTAAATGTTATTTTTTGTTATTATTGCCACTACTTTGTACCAGGTCAACTCCTGGACTGCTTTAAAATGTGGTAAGTAATAAAAGGAGCAAAAAAAGTGAAGACGCTCACTTAAAGCTACCCAGCTGAGTTGGATGCCTACTGCTTCAGAAACAAAATCAATTCTCTTTCTATGTGGGATTCTCTGCGTAAAGCCCCAGGTGTCCCACAACACACTGAGTAGAATCAAAGGTTCCCAGCTTTTTGTGCCCTGACACACTTTTTTTTTTTTTTTTGAGGTACTGGGGCTGGGGATTAAACCCCAGACCTCATAGGTGGGAAGCCAGTAATCCACCACTGAGCCACATTGGCTCCCGAGTTGGTTTTTTTGTTTGTTTGCTTGTTGTTTGTTCTTTGTTTTTTAGGAGGCATTGGGGACCGAAACTGGGACCTCCCGTGTGGGAAGCAGGTGCTCAACTGCTTGAGCCACATGTGCTCCCCTGATTCACTCTTCACACCCAGGAGCTGGACAAGTGTGGGTGCTGTTCAGAAGATCAAGACCGTTCCACCCCAGCCCCATGACTTAGGGGCAGAAAACCACCTAATAAATCAAGGCACATTATAAGTATCTCCAGGCTGACTCAAGCAAATAGTTCCTTGACTCCTACCTGGGCTGAGAAGATAAGACTAAGAATTCCCTGGTTTTTGCCCTCCGAAGACATAATACCAAGCTGAGAAATGTGAACTTGTAGTGAGATGTGGCCCTCCAGTGTGCCACGAGGGATGGAGGGACACCTCAGGGCCCACTTGTAACGTTATTCCCTGCAGAACAGAACTGACAGAAACTGGGTGCTTCCTGCAGTCCCTCCAGAGGTGTGAAATTACCTGAATAATAACCCCTCCCGGGAAGCGGGTGTGGCTCAGTGGATAGAGGCCCCGTTTACCATATGGGAGGCCCGGGTCCCGAGGCCTCCTTGTGAGGGCACGCCGGCCTGAGCGGTGTGGTGGGCTGATGCAGCAACCTCACGGCAGGAAGCGGGTGTGGCGCAATGGATAGAGCACCCGTTTACCATATGAGAGGCCCCAGGCCCCCCTTCCCAGGGCCTCCTTGTGAGGGCAGGCCGGCTTGCACGGCGCCGTGGGCTGATGCGGCAAGACCTCACAGCAAGGGGGAGATAAGCAGACACAGAGAAGACACGCAGCGAATGGACACAGCAACACAAGCGGCAAGAGGGGGATAAATAAATAAAATAAATAAATCTTTTAAAATAATAATAATAATAATAATAACCCCTCCCTATCCCTAGTCCCAGTTAAAGCCCCACAACATCACGAACTTCTGGGACTTGATGCTCTGTTGTCTTTATGTATTAAACATAAAAACAATCAAATAAATAAAACTTTATTAAGCATATGTTATGCACCACTGGAGGGAGGTGGGGAATAAAATGATCAACAAGAACAATTTGACACAGAGACAACAGTCAAGCAGGGGGAAGGGATGCAGAGGGGAGAAAATGTACATCAATATGCACCTACTATGCGCCAGGTACTATTCAGACCCTTTATATAAGAAGCAGGATGGGGAAGTGGTTACGAGCAGGAACTGGGACCTGGCCTGCCCACGTTCATGTCCTGGCACATGGTCATGGACAAGTTACTTAACCTCTTTGTGTCTCAAGGAGAGTAATAGAACCCCACCCTCAGGGTTGGCGTGAGGATGAAATGAAGTCATATATGGTGCAGCCCTCAGAACACAGCCCTGTGCATAGGAAGTGCTAGAGAAGAACTTGTTACTATTCATTGCTAGTATTTGCATTCATTCTCTCTTAATCGCTCCACCTCATTTTAATCTTCATGAGGTGGGCAATGTCCACGTCCTGTAGTTGGAGAAACTAAGGTACAAATAATTTATACAAGATGACTTGGGTAGTAAGAGGATGTCGGGGGAGTCAAACCCAGGATTACCTGGTTCCAAATCAATTAGACAAATAACAGTGATGCATGAAGTTTCCACAAGAGAAGGACGGATAACGTGTGAAAGGAGTTGCTGGCATGGGCTGTATGTGGCTCCCAAGTCAAGTCTTGAAGGGCAAGCAGATTGTTTATAAGTGGAGGTAGGTGCAGAGGGATGACTATTCCTGGAAGCAGATTATTTTCCCTTTAAATCAGAACAGAGCAGCTCTGTAAATCTAGTGAGCTAATGCTTTTAAAGAGTGATTGGAAGATGTATGCATTTCCCATTCAGGTGCCAGCAGACCACATTCTTAATTTGTTGTTTATTTATACTGCACCCTATCCAGAATATATCGGGCACTTAAGAAATGGCTAAAATTACCCTTACCTTCTACTCTATAGTTAGCATGAGGTTAAATTTACATGTATTGTCTAGCATTCCCCAAAGTTTGATCTGACATGACAATGTGATTTTTAAAAATTTTAAAGGATACCTGTATTAGTCAGGGTTCTCTAGGGAAACAGTCAAATGAGTTCATGAAGAGGATGTTTATCCCTTTCCAGGAAATGTGCTAGTACATATAAGCTTTGCAAGAACTCTGAGAAATCCTACAGTAAAGAAATCTGCTCACTTTTGACACAGTGTTTCCTAAGCCTACTTAACCACAGAACTCTTTTCTGTATCATAGGAAACTTTGGGAAATACTGAAATGCCCTCATTAACCTTCGTGACAGCCCTGCAAGGGATTACTAATCCCTGCAAGGGATTACTAATCCTGTTTCCTGGTGAGAAAGTTCATCCAGTAAGAGGTGGAGCCAAGATTAGATGCCTAAGTCTCTGCCTCCAAAATAAGGAGCCGTCCCATTTCTAAAATGCATCACACTACAAAACCTACTAGCCCAGGCATTATGTCTTTTGCATTCATTTTTTAAATTTACAGGTAAAGCTAAATGTCAGTGGAATTAAGTGATGTAGTAAAAAACCATACAGCTGGTGAATGGTGGGACAGGGACTAGTTAAAAGTTGAATTCACCAACTTTTAAAAATCTATAAACAGAGAAACAAACTACCCTCCTTTGTCATGGGCGGTTTGTGTGTACACCTGCCTAAAGCTGAGCAATGGACCAGCAGCTGGCCTCTGCAGGCATGGAGCGGCTAGTTCCAGATATTCCAGAGCTCCCGAGTCCACACCATCTCAGTCCATTCATCTCGGCAATCAGCTGGCACACACCTCATTGGACTGATGGAAAAAAAGAAAAAATCTGGCCGTTCGGCAGGAAAATCACTCTTACTAAAATGACTGTTTTGCAAGCGGCTCTTATCCGGCACTAGAAAAGAAGACCCGAGTGTGATTTAGGGTTGGAACACGCCCACAGCAATGCTCTTTCCATCAACTCTCTCCAGCATTTCCCTGGCATGTCTGCATGTCTGACAGAAAAGCTCCCCCAGGCTTGCCAAATGGCCTCCACGCACAGCCCTCTGGTTCCTCCAGTAAGTGGCTTCTGAAAGTCCTCCTTGGAGTCCTTCTGGCCATGTGGCTCCAGCCTGCCCTGGGGCAGGTGAGCTTCCTTGGGTCAAGACAATGAGTCAGATCCTTTGCCTGCAGTCCCCACGTCCAGCCACTCTGCCAGGATCATGTCTCACAAGACACCTAGGTTGATGAGGCAGTCCCTATCAAGAGGAAGCAAGATGAGCATTTGGGGACAAGTAAGGGATGGGATTGGCACCTTGCCCTGCAAATTAACATCGATGAGCATTTGGGGACAAGTAAGGGATGGACCTGGCACCTTGCCCTACAAATTAACATCATGTCAAAATGGTTTAATTGCTGCTACACAGACCTGCCACAAGGCAGGAAGCAGGAGAGAAAGACGATGAGAAGGAAGAAAATGAGGATTTTTGGAATACGTTTCCCTGATGATGTTTTCTAGCTGAGTTCCCCTGTGGGGTTTAACATATTCTCCTGCACTCTTATAGTCACATAACATTTTAAAAAGAGAAGTGGGGCATGCAAAAGACCAGTGCTTATTTTTCACCCAACTCATTTCAATTCCATCAAAATGTATTGAGCCTTTTTGTCAAGCCTTGGGCTAGGCACCATAAGACACAGTGACAAATAAGATAAAGAAGGAAGCAGAACAGGATTGATCAGCCGTCTTGAAACTGTATTCTGCAGGTTTTACAAAGGTGCCTCGGGGGGCCTTTGTGCGGGTGAGTGGGGGTGCTGAGAGGCTGAGAGTGGGGGTTCTCCTCCCTCACCTGCCCTCTCTTCCACACACCCTCCTCCCACCCACTGGGGCAGCCCTGCTTTGATCGGTTCTCCACACTTCCTTCCAGGGAGAGCTGTTGGGAGACTTACTTTATGGATGTTTGAAGAGCCCTCGGAAATTTCTGAAGGTACTTTCTGCAGGACTGGACTAGGAACACAACTCTCGCTAAGCATGCAAAGACTGATGTCAATACTGATTGCCCTAATGGGTTCTGGCAGAGGAAACACACCGACAGTTAATTGTTTGCTGAGTGCTTTTGAGCGAGCACCAGCGCAAGCCAGGCCTGGCACTGCCTCAAGCACGTACTTGCTGCCTCTGCCAGTTTGCTGTGGCAGCTGCTGGGATAGGCCCCAGGGCACCTTGAGGTTTGGACACTTCTCGTGCCGACCATTTTAGAGAAGCTGCCTCTGGGGCTGGTGCCCAGGGAGTGACGAAGATTCTGACACTTTCCCCTCAGACATGTCTAGGGAGTTGGTTGTTCAGCCTCGAGTCTGGACATCTGTTTTGCTGTGCAGACACGCACAAGCCACTCACGGACAACCCATCCTGCTGCCATGTTCCCACTGACTGGTGATCATAGCAGGAGGCAGCATGTAAAAGGCCAAGAATCAGACAGTCCAAGGCTCAAGTCCCCACTTGTGACCTGGAGCAGGTGACTCCTCTCTTTAAACCTGTGTTTTCTCATCTTAAATCAGGGATCAGTGATTTTTCTCTCTTGTGGGATTAAGGGGTTAAGTTAACCATGTAAAGTGATAAGCACTTGGTTAGTGTCTGATATATGCCAGCCATTTTATTATTATCATTATTATTGGCCCATCTGAGAGGAACAATCTAACAAGGCAAAGAAAATGTCCAGGAAAAGCAATAACCCATTTGATGATCTGGAAACAATGCTCGTCACAATGAAAATTAAAGCAGACTGAAGGAACTGTTTTGTTGGCGGCAATTTTCTGTCTTCTCAAGAACAGCATGAAGAATTGTTTTGGATGCTACTTTGCATAAATGCAAGAAACTTCTCTCCATAGAGAAACTCACCAGATGGAAGCTCTTTTCAAAGGAATTTCAAAAACTATAAATGCACCACAAACAGGGTCAGCTATACCCTGTACCAATTGTTATCACATTCTTGATGGCCCAGTCGACCTGAGGTCCGCTGAAATTTCACTAGCCATGGGAAGTACATTTCAGAACACCCTTTGAAGGAAAACTTCATGAGCTTATCTTTCCAGGACCCACGGCAGCAATCAAAGTGCCACTTCATGCTCGTGTTATATCTGTCATCCAAGCACATTTCCCTCTGCAACCTTCCTGATCCTGGAGGAGTTTTGGGGAATTGTGTGAGCCCTACTAAATCATGTAAACTCAGCATACCTGTAATTTCCACAGCGGCCTGAGTTGCCACAGTAATGGAAATATTCCTAATGGCTTCTCCAGGTAATCTGTAAATAGCAGCAAAATGTGCAGAGTTGCTTCTGGAGAGTAAAAACAAAGTTACAAATCCATGAAAATGAATCACTGTGATGTAATGAAATCTGTGGCCTACCTGTGTACATGCTAAGAAAATTTAAGTTAGATACTTTCTTTAAGCAGGATGAAAGGCCAGTGGATGGCTGAACCAATGAATAATTGTTTATTTAAAACATTTATCACCAGTGGGAACCACACTTTCCAAAATACTTTAGGCTATGGGAATTTTCTCCTGAAGGGTCTTTGCAAATTTAGAAGTGTGATTAAGGATTAAAGGTGATGAATCTTCACAGGCAGATCATTTTATACCCATCTACCCACCCCATATTCTCTCTCATACAATGCCCCACAACCTTGTAAACATAGTAAAGAGCTTGAATTCAGGGGTCTGGACCCAGCTCCACACTAGCTGTGTGACCTTGGGTAAGTCATTGAGCCTCAGTTTCCTTATCTGTAAAATAGGGAAGACAGTAACAGTACCAAAATCACAGTGCTGCTGTAAGGATTAAGTGAGTTAACTCATGAAGTATTTAGAACTGTGTATGACACATTGCTATGTGTTTTTCACTATTATTGCTACCACCACCATCAGATTCTCCTGGTAAATTCCTCCTCCTCCATTCTGCCCTAAAATCCCCTGAATCAGCAACATTAATGGGAACATTTTAAGGCCAGAGACACCATCTCCAGAAGGTCCTTATAGTATCTACTTAACCACTGACCTGGACGAGCACTTCAGATTTGTGGAAAGTCACCTTCAAAGACTGGGAGTATAGGCTCTGAGAGGCTGGCATGGAAGCAGGACACTGAACAGGGCAGAGCGTTTGTAGAAGGGGCATGCCAAGGCAGTTCACCGGTGAAGCGTTCTCTCAAGGCAGTAGCTTTCCACTGGTGGTGATTTTGCTCCCCACTCAGGGGACAACTGGCAACACTGGAGACATTTTCATTTTTGGTTGTCACAACTTGGGGGGTGGGAGGTTGCTACATGGTTAGAGGCTTGAGTTGCTGCTAAATATCTTACACTGCACAAAGACAGCTCCCCACAACACAGGATTTTCTTGCTCGAATGTCAGTAGCTCTAAGATTGAGAAACTCTGTCTTAGGGTAAACCTCAGGTGTAAAAGTACCCCAGTCCCAGAGAAGCTTCCATTTCGGGTTGATTGTTGTGTTGTTAACCTCCAGCTACCAAAGAGCTAATCTAGTTTCCAAGGGTGCCTGACCTACTTCTAAAATTTCTTACACGGGATGTTATTTATGTAGTGCAGTAGCAATTTATTACAGAGCATTCCCAGTTCCTGAAAAGGGAACACAGAGGTTCTGGCTTGGTCTCCAAGTACCTGTATAGTTCTTATTTTAGCACTGACTGGGCTTCTATCGTCTTCAATAGTTTTAGTTCACTCATTCAAGCATGCATACATGCTAGGTTCTGAGCCTTTGGAGACAAAAATAGATGGTTCTTCAAATTTAACCTGTCCAGTTTATTCTTTTCATCACACCTCTCGACATCCTCCACTTCCTCTTTTTCCCTCACCCATCCCATTTAATCCACAGGCAGGTCCTACTGCTGCCACCTCCTTAATCCATCTTGAATGATTCCTCTCTTCTGTACTGCCACTGCCCTAGCCAAGGTCATCTATACCTCTCACCTTACCACTGTGAATAACATCCTAAATGGCTTCCCCACTTTTATTCATGACACTTTCTAATTAAGTCTCCATAAAATGGCTTGAGTAATCTTTAAAAAAAAGTAATTAAAGGCCATCACTCTTGACATCCTTTGATGGCTTCTCACTAATGCTTCAAATAAAATGAAAACCTCCTTACCATGGCCTGAAAATGGCTTATATTTACAGGTTCTCAAAGAGGGGTCCCCAGACCTGCACCAGCAGCATAACCTGGAACTTGTTAGAAATGCAAATTCTCAGGCGACACCTCAGACCTACTGAATCAGAAACAAGGGATAGGGGCCAGCAATCTGCGTTTTAACAAACCCTTCAGGGAAGTGGATGTGGCTCAGGCAACTGGGCTCCCACCTACCACATGGGAAGTTGCTGGTTCAGATCCCAGTGCCTCTTAAAGAAGACTGGGAGCTGGTGCGACGGGCAGGTACAGTGAGCTGACACAAGATGATGCAATAAGAGATACAAAAGAAAAACACAATGAGAGACACAACAAAGCAGGGAGCAGACGTTCCCGGTGCCTCCTAAAGAAGACAGCGAGCAGACGCGACTGGCAGGCATGGCGAGCTGATGCAACAAGGTGACGTAAGGAGGAAAAACATAATGAGAGACATAACAAAGCAGGGAGCAGAGGTGGCTCAAGTGATTAGGCACCTCCCTTCCACATCAGAGGTCCCAGGTTCCGCTCCTGATGCCTCCTAAAGAAACAAGGAAGATAGACACAGCAAGTGCAAACAACAAGGAGGTGGGGAGAAATAAATAAATAAATCAGAACAAACAAAGCCTTCAGGTAATTATGATGCATGCTGCAGATTGAGAACCACTGCTTTATGTCACCTGGCTCCCACCAACCTCTCCGACCTCATCTTGCTCTGTCCCTCCCTTGCCCATTACACTCCAGCCAAATGGGCTTCTTTCCAATTCTTTGAACATGCCAAGATCTTTTCTGCTTCAGGTCCTTACATAGGTTGTCCTTGCTGCCTGGAACACATTTCCCATCAAACACATCTCATGCTTCAGGACTTAGCTCAAGAGGCCTCCTCTAGCCATTCTTTCTACTGTAGATTTCCCTCCCTCCCTTTAATTCTCTATGGCTACAAACTGGTGGTTTTCTTCTCAGCTTCCCCATCACTAATTGCAACCGATCCTTATTTTCTGGTTTACTTGTCATTATCTGGCTCCTCCACTAGCTCTAAGCTCTATGAGGCCAGGGGCCAAGCACTACAGGGCTCGGAACATAACAGATGATCAATAAACTAAGGGCATGGAGGGATTATTACCAGGCACTTCCACTCTAGTGAAGGAAAAGAAAATACACAGCTTACATGTCCCCACTTCTACTCCTTGACTGAGGCAGACAAAGCTAACTTCATCTCCACAGTTTTTCTCCCTAAAGCCTGGATATGGCCTCAGAATTTTTCACAACACTGCACTCCAAAAATCTGCTTAAAGCAAGTTTTCACTTGCAACAGAAGAGATGGATACCTCGATTTCTTAAATATATTACAACAATAATTTAATTGCTGATAGTTATGTATCAGACATTGCTAACATTTTGCAAGCGTGTTGGATCACATGAACCCTATGTGGAAGATACAATTATTATTCCCACTTATAGA
Organism: Cabassous unicinctus; assembly: GCA_029593785.1. Lineage (NCBI taxonomy): Eukaryota > Metazoa > Chordata > Mammalia > Cingulata > Chlamyphoridae > Cabassous > Cabassous unicinctus. The sequence continues at coordinate 34,715 of JAQZBX010012352.1, forward strand.
TGAAAAACGGAGTCGTAAGTTAATGTTGTTTGCCCACATTGGCACAGAGGGTAAATGGTAAAGAGAGGATCTGAAGCCAGAATGGGCTGATTGCAGAACCTGAACTCATCACTGAATCCTTCTACCACTATAAGAAATATATATATATATATATATGATAGATCTCAGCAGTGGGAAACGAACCCAGGAGCACCTCTCACAGCTCTTGGGGGCCCTGGGTATGAGCTAACTCAGGCAAAGAAGTGAGGAAACAAAGGCATGAACCCTTCACTAACATCTACTCCTTTCTTAAAAGAGGTCTGAGCTGGGAGGAGGAGAACTTTGGTAACAGTTCACAGGATGGTGTTTGGCTGAGGCAATTCTATTCAGAGGCAATGCTGCTGCCTGCCTCTCACCTCAGCAAATTCTTTAAGGAAAATCTTCCTTCTTTGACTTTTGGTAGCATATCTGATCTCTGTAAGGCTTAGTCACATAAATTAACGGTTAGGTAAAGGGGTGGTGGGGGCAGGCAGTGCTTAAAGGAGGGGTTAGGGCTTTCAAGTTATACTTTTGTGCCCCAGACAATTTGATTCACCTCTCCTGGGTCAACAAACCCTCCCTGTAATGAGGTATGTTATTTTTGGAAGGAAGTATGTTGTTCATGTGAAAAATGTGATGGCAGAAAACATTTGGAAACCACAGGTAGAAACTAAAGTATTTTCATTAAAGTAAGTGTTTTACATTTAAATATCCTGTCTGAGCGTGACCCAAAGAAACAGAAATAATTCTCAGTTGATTTGCACTAAAGAATTTACCCCCATCCCTCACTTCCATGGCAACTGAATGTAATATCAGAGATAAGACTGAGACTTTCCCTACTGGCCCAGGATTCAGCTTGGAGATATGATGTTTATTTAAGCCTAAATGTGATTTCAAATTTAGGGAATGGCTTTTTAAGATGAATTTTACTTAAATTGATTTTAGAAGGAAGTACTTAAAGCAAGTCAGATGGTTCTGCTACAATATTTTGACCAGAAGTGGATATAGATGCCTCATATAATTCACAAATGGAGCTTGACATGATGCCATGCCTCTATGGAAAGCATACAAAATTCTCAATGCAGAGGAAATTTTGTTTCGTATCAGAGCCAATGCCTTCGTTTGAGGGTTTCTGAACGTATTACCCTCAGATGAGTAGCTGGCTAATTCAAATTCAGGAATAAATTTCTCCAAATTCTTATTTGGAACCATTTTTTTTTTTTTTTTGGAAGAAATCTGAGCAAGGAAACATTTCTTTATCATATCTAGCTATATCATATGGCCTAATGAGAAATAGAAGCCATAACGACCTACGAGACCCAAACGTTAGAAGGAGTGTAATAGAGTGAGAATGGGGCCTTTGAAAACATCAGTATATATTTTGAGGAAACAAAAATGGTTTAACACGGAAGTACTAGAATTCTGGGGTTCAAAACCTTGCAAAACTTTAAAAAATTGGATGGGGGCATCAACATAAAGTTGTCTGTCTTTATTTTCACAGCAAAGGCCTCACCAGCTCTCAGTATTGTTTTATTAGAGAAAGGACATTTCTAACACCAAAAAAGAAAAAAACACCCCCAAAAAACTCAGGAAAGGCATACTCTCAGAATAAATGACAGCCCTTTAGATGGAATAAATTTAGAAATAAGTTTGAAGCACCTGATATTGTGTCCTTATTTTTTTCTCATTCCCACTGTGCTGCAGGGAGCACTGGTCTGGCACTAACAATGGGAAGCACTCAGAAAGTGGAGAGACCAGGATATTGTAAAGACAAAAATCAATTCCAATTTCTGGTCCCTGCTGGCTGTGTGATTTGGGCCTCGCTTACATATCTTATTTATAAATAAGGAAAATTGCCATTCTAATGGTTAATGACCTAAAATGGATTGATCGATCACTTGGCACCTAGAAGGGACTCAAAAAATGTCCTCCCTCCCTGTTTTCCTCTTCTGCTGACTTTACAATATACTAAGAATCTTGTTGGACTTAAGAGAAAAAGACTTGAAATAAAGAGTTACTTGAGATAAAAAGGAGGAAAAAAGGGCTGCTTACTTGACTGTTCTCGACATTTTTTTAGCTTCTCTTGATTTAGATTCTGATGAAGTTTCACATTAGACAGGTCCTTGGGACCTGACTTTTATCTGAAATGGTACTTCTCTGCCTAATTTGTCACAAAACACAGGGGATACAAGAAAATCCCTGGCACTAGTGTTTAAACTGCTATCTTCTTTCTCCTTCTGCTTTTGTGCCTATTTATAAGTTATTTTACTAAAGTAAATACAGACCAGGTAAGTATTTGTATAGGATGCAGAGACTGTGTGTGTGTGTGTGTGTGTGTGTGTGTGAGAGAGAGAGAGAGAGAGAGAGAAGGCAGAGAGACAGGAAGACACACACGCATACACACACACAGAGAGAGAGAGAGAGAGAGAGACTGAGGTGGCAGGTGAGTGGGAGGCTATTATGTTGCACAACTCCAGGGGCACCATTCACACTGTGTTCCAAATGAATTACGCCCTAATATTGATGGTGCCTCAGAGTTGTGCAAAGTGATAGACCTGGGTAGAAGAAGGCACAGATATTTAAAAAATATTCTTCCACAAACAGAGCCCACACCTAGCTCTCTAAAAAATTTAATAGCCCTAATTTCATAGCTAACATTCATCGAGTACTTATGCATCAAGCATCATACATACATTGACACATTTTATCCCTGACAACAACCCTGCAATTATTATCCTCACTTTGCATATGAGGAAAATGAGGCTTAAGTGGTCCCCTTGTCCAAAATCATCCGGCTGGTCAATGACAGAGAAGAATTTGAATCCAGGTCTGTGGGAATCCAGAGCCCAAACTTTGCTAACCCACACCTCCAAGTAGAATCAAGAACAGAGATCTTGTTTAATACTCAAACTTTAAAGGAAGGTTGCTTTTCTCCTCTCCTTCCTATTCTCTTAAAAGCAGTTGACCAACTTTGGCTCATATTCCACCTCTGTGAAGGAAGAAATGAAAGCCTTTTGGAGTAACTCATTCATCAATCCCGAGAGCAATGATGTCTGTTTATTGGGGGGAGGAGGAACTCTCATTATTTGAGTTTCTCTTAGATAAGTTGGTTATTGTATTTCCTAAAGGGATGACCTCCCTTTCTTCAAGAAGTAATCATCACCCATGCCCTGCTGAACTGGGCAGAAAGCAGTAGCCAAATATCCTGTCATCAAGCCTCCTTCAAGATAACTGTGGTGAGTGGTTATTTTGGAAGTGTCCCTAATCTGTTCTGTTATGCAGTTTTGCTAAGCCTCACTTTATTAGCACCAAGAGCTAATAAAACGTGTCAGGAAGTCTCTGTAAGCTGTGAAAACATTTCCAAAGGTCACTGCCAACACTCCAAACTTCAATGACTTTTTAAAGGAAAAGAAAATAAAAGCAGAGGCCTAGAGTTTCCAAACACAGAACTACCAAAATAAGTGACCCACATGGGTTGTGAGGGCTGACAAATCTATATTACACCAGCCACTGAACAAACTCCGCTCAAAAGGCATCTTGAAGAAAAGAGCTTAAAGCCTCAAAACGGCAATGGGAATGTGGCAATGAAGTAAAGGACATCCTGGGCTTGAACTCAGCTGAGGATACTTTATTTCTCCTGGTTCTTCAGATTTGCTGTTGGGGCTCAAACAGTCATGTTCTACCTATATTTCCAGCACCTACAACAGACTGTTTTATAAGCAATATTGTAGAGGACAGAGAAGAAATAGATTTTAGATTAACCATAGCATATAAGGTATTCTTTGTAAGAAATGACTTTTTTAAATTATAGAAATTAATGTACTTTTTAATTAAAGTAGTAAAAAGAGGGTAAAGTACCATGTTACATTAAAAGCTGGTAGCACAGGTTGATGTGCACTGTATATTTCATGTTCCAGGAGTAATACTTTGACACTAGGGAGGTTTCCAGACAAGTGACGATAAGCCGGTGGTCCTACTAGATTGGAAATATTAATAATAATTTAGACCTCTATTCACTGCTGATAGAGAGGTCCAGGCACAGAAGAAACAATAACATTTTTATCCTAGCTTAAGATAAAAATTTTAGACTCAAAATCTGTACTTTGTTGGGGGGGTGGGGGTCATCTGTGAGATAGTAAATCAAAACGCCACCTTACAGAAGCTCAGTTTGAAAGCCTGTTGACAGTTGGTATGCCGCTGACAGAGGCAGGTTCTGTCCTGCTTTTGAGCAGTTGCTATCCTGCTCTGATTCCCTGATTGTACGTAGCTGTCCTTCACAGTTTATTGCAGGCTTTGATAGGGAGTGAATGTGATTCAATTCCCTAAGCGTGAGTGCTCAGTGAACACACTGATGGATAACCAGAGATACCTTACTACTGAGTCGCCCCTTCCATTCTGTGTTTCTCTGTTTTCTTTCTCTTCTATTTGCTAAGAAAAGTAACATAAGGTGATAACAAGAGGCCAGGCCTTGGAGCCAAACTGGAGCCGAATCCTTGCTTTGCCTTGCCCGTTTTCTAACTTTGGGCTAGTTCTTTCTTCTCTCAGCCACACCTACACAATGGACCATTAAATGAGACATGCTTTAAAACCTCTCAGCAAGAAGCGTGGTACCTAGTGAGTATTCAGTAAATGAGGAATTAATTATTGTGTTGTTGGACTGGCAGCTCTTTGAGGACAGGGATGATTGTGTTGTTGAATTTGTGTTATTGGACTGGATAATGTTTCCTTTTTCATCTCCCAAGCACAAGGTGCCTGGCTGGCAAGGGGCACGGGCTCTAAAAATGCCTAAGAATAAATGAAATTGGTTGGATTTATTTTACTTTCCTGGTAATCTCCCTACATGTTTTTTTCCTTCTCCAAAATAGTAAACTACTTTTCCTCTGACTTCAAACAGACGTATCATTGACAGGAAGTTGAGGCTGCCCAATAATCTTCCTACTCATCCTAGAAATATTTATATTTCAAGTATTATTTTGGATATTCATTACTATATTCTTTTCCTCCTTCCTCTTCTCATAGCTCTTCTCCCTGAAGTAAATGTCCCTCCCAGAGTCATTGTGGTTCTAGTAAGCTTATCAATCTTAGCTGTCCCCACCAACCCTGACCCACTGCAATTCATGTATACCCAGAATCACCATTCAGCTCTGAGGGTTATCCATTTTCTATTAAATCCTCTTTCCCTACTCAGATTAGTCAGAATCAGTTTCTGTTGTTTGCAACCAAAGTGCCCTAACTGAAATACAGCTTGTGTTTTCTTCTTTTCTAGCCATGTTTTTTTTTTAATTTTTAATACTTCATGGATGGGTTTTCCACATTTCTTCTAGACCATCTACTACCAAATTCAATCTGGTGATTAAATTTGAATAGGGCAGAGTGTATTGCATTCCTTGAGTGAGCAAGGGTGACATCACCTCTCATAATAAGTTCAGCCCTCCTCTTAACTAGTACTTGGGCTCTGTGAAATTCAGTTACCCTCAAGGCAACCTGATTTCTTGCTGAACAAAATGTTAGTGTTGGGATGTTTAGTGCTCTAGACTTAGCTATCACAGTTTTGAAATGGTAATGCTTGAGAAGTAGCCACCATCTGCTTTAACTCTTCATTTTATAGTAAGAAAAAAAGGAGAAGAAACTTTAATGGTTTCCTTAAGGCCAAACCACCAGATAAAGGACAGATTGGAATATAGTTCCTTGATCCTTGGTAAGGTGTCTCATCATGTCATCTTGCTGAGCAACTTACAAGGAAATAATATTTTGGATCCAAACCAAGCAGCTTTTCTTTGTGAAGTAGAAAAGGTTTTTGTCATGGGACAGTATACTAGTCAGGATTCTCTAGAGAAACAGAACTAACAGGAGATATATGTCTTGTTGAGAGAGAGAGACAGCAATTAAGGAATTGGCGCATGTGACTGTGGGCCTGGCAAGTCCAAACTGTAGAGCAGGCTACAATCTAGAAATTTTATAAATGTGCTGCTGAAATCCTTAGTCCAAATTCCTCAGGGGAAGCTGCCTGGCTGGAAATTTCAGCAACAATCAATGCTGACGTTCTGACCTTTGAAATCTCAGTTCTGGCTTTTAAGACCTCCAACTGATTGAAAGAGGAGACTCCCAACATTGCTGAGGGCAATCTCTTTTGTTCATAGTAGATATAACCAACTGATTATAGTTGCAATCTCATCTTGAAATACCCTTACATTAACAAGCAGGCCAGTGCTTGACCAAACAACTGGACACCATAACCTGGGCAAGTTGACATATGATATTAACCATGTAAGACAGTGACATCTATAAGCTAGCCTCATAATACAGACATCTAAGAACTTTTGAAATAAAAGGAAGGGAAGCAGATGTGGCTCAAATGATTGGGCTTCCGTCTACCTTATGGGAGCTTCCAGGTTTGATTCCCGGGGCCTCCTGGTGAAGGCAAAAAGCGGGCCCGTGCGGAGAGCTGGTGGTCCACAGCACGGAGAGCTGATGCAACAAGATGACGCAACAAAAAAGAGACACAGAGGAAAAAGACAATGAGAGACACAACAAACCAGGGAGCTGAGGTGACTCAAGCGATTGAGTGCTTCTTTCCCATGTTGGAAGGACCCAGGATCGGTTCCCAGTGCCTCCGAAAGAGAAGATGAGAAGGGAATACAAGCAGACATAGAAGAATGCAGACACACAGAGAGCAGACAGTAAGCACAAGCGGGGGGGGGGG
>JAQZBX010012353.1:0-41330 GCA_029593785.1 Cabassous unicinctus
AAAGTGGTTCCTTGATGAAGGCTATTATTGTGCGCTTTCCATTTGTAGTCATTGCAGAGAGGCAGGTAGAGATATAGCCCAAAGGCTATCAGAGCTGAGTCTTATTTAATAAAAAGCAGAACAACAACAACCACAAAAAAGTCTAAAACCTTTCTATTGAACTGGGTAAAAAATGAATTGGGTCATTTGGATCACAATGAATTGTTTTGAGACTAATTTTATTTGATAACTCATAAGTAATTCCTGAATGTACTGCTGAAAAAAGAAGAAAAATTTTGTTTCCTAAATAATTCTAGAAGCATTTAATTAATTATATAGTCTTCTTTTGAGTTGCAACGTTTTATATATGTTTCTAAAGTTATCTTAAGAACATGGCACTGTGGAATGAGGCATACTGGGAAGCCTAGTATTTGAAATATGAGCCACAGAACAGAGAGAAGCAACTGTTAATATTGCAACTCCAGCTATAGTCACATGTAGTCTATGTTGAGGAAGGCATATAATGATAAATAGAAAATTAGTAGGAAAACAATCAGAAATAACACACACTCAATCACAAGCATACGAAAAATACTGGGTCATATGTCCCAATAAGGGGATAGAGAGAGTGATAGTGAGTACACACATAGAAATCAAATGGTATCAGAGCGACTTGCATCAAAAAGAAGAGCACAGGAGAAAAAAACTGTAGTACTAATGGGAACTAACATATCAAGCTGCCTTCCCAATTTAGATGACTAGAAATTATAACAATTAAATTATACAATAAAATTCTACATCTTAGACCTGGGGTTCAATTGGAAGTTTGGTCTCAGACACAATGTTAAAGAGCATATATTGAATACTGAACACAAGATCAAGGTGAGATGAAAAACTAGGTTGACTTGAGGTAATTTTCAAGAACATCTCACATATTATGCACTTTAGTTTCCTTTCATAAATGCTTCCAACACAGAATAGTAGTGTTCAAAGTGCACTGTACCTGAGAAGTATCTGTGATCTTCTTAAATACATGGATATCTGGGCATTCTCCACAGAAATTTGGATTCAGTAGGTCTGCAATAGACTTGGGAATGTTTTTAAAATTATAAAACACTACAGGCATTTTTATGCAAGTTATTCCTGAAGTTTCCTGTGAGAATCCTTTGCTACACACTGGAGCATTGATAAGGCTTCGCTGGAAATTAGTCAGTCTCAGATTTGGAAAGAAGCATGGAATTTAACTAGAGAAAGAAACTGACAGAAACCAGAACGAATCAGAAGGGAAGGAAATGCTCCTTACCACTACTCTTAGTTCATGGTATTGCTGAAAGTCACAAACACACAAATAACAATAGTTGGTCTTATAAAGTTAAGCATTACATTTTTATAACTAATATTTTAACAAGGATATCATATTTTAGTATGCTTCTATCTGAAGTCATTCTTGAGAAGCAAACATTTAAATTAATCTTTTATTTTTCAGTGTTAACTTGTGGCTGATATTCCTCTTCTATTTATTTCTTTATGTATTTATAGTTACTTTACAAAATGAATTTGTTTTTTGTGCCCACTTCCAAAAATGCAGCCTCAAATTGTACTTCGTCTTAAGTGGAATGACAGACAAAATGAAAAATGCTATTTAAATTTTTTGTTGTTTTTCTGAACAGATTGTGTTTGAGCAATTTGAGTTTTGATAAGTTCTTCATGTATTTGCTATGTGCCAGACTCATTTTAAAGTGGATAACTTATATTCTTTAATTCTTATTATTTTTAGATGGTTACTATTTTTATCATACTTGTTGGACAAAGCAAGAAAGTGAGGTAGAGAAGTTTCAAGTACCTGGCCAAGGTCACATACCTAGTAAGAGTAATAACTCTATTTCTACCTGGACAGTTGAGATCTAGAGTATGGGCCTTTATGCTACACAAACAATATTTAAATGGCAAGAGATTAAGCTAAAATAAAACTTCATGAACATTTTGCAGTTAAAAAGAAAAGAAATGGATGAATGAACTAACAAGTGAAAAGTGTTTTTTGCATGCAAGTGGATGTAGTATTTCATTTTTAGGGTAACTCTATAATTATTTAATTAAAAAGTTTTGGAAAAATTTGCCAGAAACATATCAAAAGGATTAATTTAGAACTAGAAGGCAAGGAAACAAAAGGGTAACAGCTGTATACTAGTAAAACTACAAAGACATTTGGGTATAGTTCTGAATGCTTATTTATTTTTCACACTTTATCTTTCTCTTCTCTAAGTATAATTATCCAAAATTATAAATGGACCAAATTACATAGAAGAAGAATGCCAAATACAAAACAACTCTGCTATGAAAAAAATATATCACTTAAAACTATTAATTTTTTGCAAAGGTTGTAAGCAGAATTAGCTGTCCAGGGTCAATAATATTTTCCCTGCTATGTGAAGCAGGTTCTAGGAATTACTCAGCACAATAATCATATATAAGAAAAAGGAAATTAACATAATCAATAGAAAAATGTAAAATTTCCATATATCCACCAATCAGCCTGCATCCCCGTAGGCTTAGTAATCACAAATAGATGCATAATTCATTGAGATAATTAAGAAACACAATTTACATATTGTAGACATCCACTATTTTTGTTTTGAGCTTTCATGGGACTCAGAGGCTCAAATGAAACACTGAGAGAGATTTGCCAGTATCCCATATTTGTACTCCTCAATAGGGTAGCTGCAGGTGGTAAGCCAGATGATTACACATAAAGAAATCTGTTTGAAATTTTGAAAATGGAAAAATGCATGAATAATTAGAAGCACTGTAGGTGAGGATCTCCATGCCAGACTTAGCAGTGGGGTTTGCTAGTACATTCATAATTGCTGCTGGTGGTGTGAGCACCATGATACAACGAGCAATGCATGGCAACCAATTGAAAGTTGTGGATGATGCCAATTTTGGAGGCCTTTCCTACTTTATTTCCTAATCATAATATATATCAAATGAGAAGTGTGAGATTTCACGATAGGAGGGAGTTATTGAAATTGCAAAATGTGCATAATAAAAGGAAGCTTAAATCAATCTAATTCCTTCTGCTCATTTTCAGATTGCAAAAAGTTCCAGTGGAATCTAGTCCCTCATTCTAGGTTAGTTGGCCTGGAAGTCACAAGTCTAATCAGAAACCACCTTTCCTGAGAGCAATGTCAATGTTTCTTTTTTTCCCCCATTCATTGTTATTGTCATGGCTTTTCTGATCTGAATTTTTTCCTAGTGTTATTCATCTAATAAATATTTTTGAGTAATCTGCATGCTAAACAATGTACAAGGAACAATATTTCTATTTAGGTCAAAAAGAATCCTAGGATATTTACTTTCTGAGTATACTGAGGAGTAATCTCCTTTCAGTGGTGAGACTATTAGCCCAGAAACCCCTAGTAGCTGTGTTGTAGACTTTTGTGCTGTTTGACCGAACATGTATCATATCTTCATTTACCTGAGTTACCATTAGGAGTACAAGCTTGCAAGATTATCCACCAGTATGGTGTTACATATTTTCTTGCTTCTCTGTATAGACTCTAATCAGAATCACCTCTCAATATTTCCTGCTTTCACAGACTCATTCACTTTTCTTTTTGAAACTCAGGTTCTTTAATCAGAACACCCCTCTTTATCGTAACCCACTACTCTTAATGTTTCATTCCCAATTTTGCCCTGAGGAGAACCTAATTCTTCCTTGATGACATTGCTACATCTACTACCTCCTTTTGTTCTCTATCTCATTTATCTCATCTCCTGGGAGGAGTAGTTCATACATAAACACATGCACACACACACACACAAACATAACTGTTTTAATAAGAAATCGTCTTGGAATTATGAAAGAAAATTTTGAAGGAAATTAATGAAAATTTGAAATGATAGTGCTGGTTTCATTCAGTCTGCTTTTGCAGAAAGGAGCAAAAACATTACTTTATTCAAAAGCAGTCCAGCATACTATCAAGTAAAACACATGTACACATGTGTGTATATCTTTATCCATATCTACTTTTACATAATAGCTTGCAACAAAACTAATTTTGAAAAATTGCTCCAAAAGAAAAAAAGTAGGCATAGAGAATGATTTACATTTTTTAGCTTGAAAGAAGTTATTATAACTTACAGATGTTTATAAAATCCAAGTAAATCATAAGACACTTGACAAAACAACACATAAGAGCTTCACAGTGGGAGTATGCTTCATCTTTGCTAAGGAAAAGTCTTTCCTGACTGATTGATAACTAAGTTAGATGGGTTATATCCTCTTCCAAGGTAATTATGGTAATGTTTCAATAATGGAAATCCATATGGCAGACAAAGCAGCTGGGAATCCTTTCTCTGATATTCCTAGGACACACTCCAAAATTGTATAAAAAGCAGTTTCAAATGTGTGTTTTTTAAAATATTTGAAATACTTTGTCCACATTTTAGAATATCCTTAGCCTATCCTCTTTAGAAGTAACCTTACTAATTTATGCTTCTCTATGTGTGTTTTCTGTGTCATAATTTTTTGTGATAGATGAAAATCTCCAGAGGCCTCCAGAAGGCATTAAATTTGTACTTTGCTGGGCTCTTGTGACATGTGGCGAAAAACCAGGAAGTCTCTCAGAGAAACAGGCGTGAAGACAGGAACAGTGAACATGCATTCACATGGTTTATTTATTTATTTATTTAAGAAGTTGTAAATTCCCCCCAAAAATCATGCATAAAATACAGAGGCCTTGTATCCACCCCCTCACACACAGATTGTCCTATATTGTCAGCACTTTGCATTAGTGTGGTACCATTGTTCCAATTGATAAAACAATGTTATTATAATTATACAAGAAACAACAGTCCATGCTTTACATTAGGGCTCTCTGTTTGCAGTGCACAGTCCTATGATTTAAAAAAAAAATTATTATAGGATTATACATACAATCTAAATCCCCCTTTTAAGCACATTAAAATATATAGTTCAGTGGTGTTAAGTATATTCATATTGTTGTACTACTATAATGACCATACATTACCTAAACCATTTCAGTACCCCAAACAGAAACTCTGTATCAATTAAGCATTCCCCCATTTCCTATGCCCCACTGCAGCCCCTGGTAATCTTTATTCTAGTTTCTGACTCTATGAAATAGCTTATTTTATTTATTTCATCTGTGAGATCATAAAATATTTGTCTTTTTGGTGCCTGACTTATTTCACTAAACAAGATGTCTTCAAGATTTACCCATGTTTTCACATGAATCAGAACTTCATTCCTTTTAATGGCTAAATAATATTCCATTTGTGCATATACTATATTTTTTATCCATTCATCTGTTGACAGACATGGGATTTGCTCCCATCTTATGGAAATTTTGAATAATGCCACTATGAACATTGGTATGCAAATATTTGATGGAGTCCCTGCTTTCAGTTCTTTTGGGTATATATCTAGAAGTGGGATTGCTAGGTCATATGGTAAATAAATACTTAACTTTCTGAGGAATTGGCAAACTGTTTTGTACAGTGTCTGCCCCATTTTACATTCCCACCAAAAGTAAAGAGTATTCTTATTTCTCCACATCCTCTCCAACTCTTGTCATTTTCCATATATTTAACACTAGCCATTCCAATGGGTGTGAAATGTTATCTTATTGCTTTGATTTGCATTTCCCTAACAGCTAATGATGTTGAACATCTTTTTATGTGCTTCTTGTCCACTTGTCTACCTTCTTTGTAGAAATGTTTATTCAAGTCTTTTACTCATATTTTAATTGGGCTGCTTGTCTTTTTGTTGTTAAGATGTAGGATTTCTTTATATATTCTGTATATTAAACTGTAATCAGATATGTAGCTTCCAAATATTTTCTCCCATTCTGTAAGCTTTCTTTATAATTTCATGATAGTTATTTGATGCAAAAAATTAATTTTGAAAAAGTTCCATTTATCTATTTTCTCTTTTGTTGCTTGTGCTTTGTGTATAAAGTATAAGAAATTATTGCCTAACACAATGTGCCTAACACATCCTGAAGATGATATCCTGTTTTATCTTTTGGATTTTTATATTTATATCTTTGATCCTTTCTTTCATTTAAAACATTGTTTCTTTATTGCAAAGGAAAAATAAAAGACCCTCTAAACCCTGTCCAAAAAAATCAATATTAATAATAATATAACAATAATATAAAAACACAGTTATAAAGCATAAGGAAAAACTGAGTATTTGAGCTTTATACTCTCCAAGTATGCTGTTCAGAGTTTTTCTTTTTAAATTGGTGAGTATACACATATAAAAGAAAAAAAAAAAATTCTTAAAATTGTGGCCAAAGATTTTTGCTTAAAATTAAGTATTTCAAGGGCTACTTCAAAATACTGTAGTAAGGCTGTGCAGTGATCCTGTGGTGCATGATGCTCTCACTTCTGGGTCCTAGCAGAGGTTAAGTGGTCAGGTTCAAAAGTGATCATACTTCCAGGGATATCATGAGGCCAGCTTGAGTGAGAAAGTCAGGAAGATCCATGTTTTCTTCCACGGACAAGGAAAATCTACCCTGAATCCAAAAATGCAGACATGGAATGTGACAGAATTTCACAGCAAAGTTAGTCTGGGAGGGGGAAAGCCCAGACAAGGCATTGGGCTAGTTTGAACTGGTTTGCCCTAATCAGGTTTTCACATCTTTTCAAGAGATTTAGTGCAGTAATCCATGCCACAATTTAGAATGCCTTTTGGTGAGTTTCAGATTGTTGGTTCATATTAAAGAACTGTTTTGAGATTTGCATTCCAAAAAAAATCATGCTACATAAAAATTTTCCAAGATTTTGGCCCCAAAAACTTTTTGGATAAAATCTAAAAAATATTATTGCAATTGCATCTCATAAAGAAAAAAAAAACATTATTCTAAATGTAAACAGATCCACTCAACTCTTTTGTTGTAGAAAACTTCAGAGTAGGTAAGTTGCTGTCTAATGCTTTGCTCCATGCACCTGCCAGAAAGTAGAGGATCATCTGCCTTTTTGTGCCAGCATCATCTGGGGGATGAAATGAAATGTTCCACATAGCCCAAGAGGGCATCCCAGTGCTTCCAGAGATAGGCAATGAAAATCACGAGGAATAAAGTACTGAACCTACTCATATGAGTCTTCATGTGGCCACAAAGACCAAAAGGATAAGGTTCCAGGCAGTGGCATTCTCCAGCCCTTCCAGCTACACCAACAGCTGCTGTTGCTGCTGTGGTCTTATACATTTTTAAATTGGGTGGTTTGTCTTTTTGTTGAGATGTAGGATTTCTTTATATATTCTGGATATTAAACCTGAATCAGATATGCAGTCTTGCATGCTTCCAGGGCCTCCTGAATGTCCTGGGCCCGTTCACAGGATTGATATACAATTTTCTCTCTGAGTCTCTATGTGCTCACTCCTCTTTTTATAAGGACACTAATTATTGGATTAGTAAAGACCCTTTTGATTCAAATAAGATCACATTCTGAGGTTCCAGGTAGAAATGGATTTTAGGGCTCTATTCAACCTACTGTTACATCTAAAATATTTTTAATATTTTTAATATCAACACACACAAAATTACATTCTTCCTATTATCACCTAATAAGAAACATATATTTTAAGATTTGTACAATAGGTATATGGTTTCCCTAAACAACTGTTAATTTTCTATTAATGGGAAGAAAATGAGTCCACAATATCCAAGTATTTTATTTTAAATTCATTTATCTTAACCCATTATAACCAACCGCCATAAAATAAAAATAAAAATAAATTGTGGGAATGCTCTTTTATTTTTTACAATTCAAAGAAATTGCAAAAAACCTTTTCCTTACCATGATACATTAAATATATAATAAATACAGTTTCAAAAATTTTCCTTTGAGAAACTCAATTCAGTCACTGAGCTATTTAATAACTTAGAAGAGAAAACTACTAATAAAATATAACTTCTGAAACAAAAAGATTCTTAAAGTTACAATGTTAAAACATTCCTGTTGTCACTCAAAATTAAATAAAATATATTTCAAAGACATAAAAAACCCTGTCTCTAGGCTTTCTGAATCAAGGGATGCCTCTGACCCTCTTGTCCTCAATTTCCTTGAGTCTGTTTCTTATTCTATCATTCAAAATTTTTTAAAACACCAAAAATATTGTTTTGCTCTCAAAATTTTATTATCAAAATTGTTATTATAACTTCAATTTATTTTAAAATTGTTGAAATATTATCACTGGTATTTGAACCCCAACTACTCCATCTACCCATTAAAATAAAGATACCCTATGCTAAAACTGGTCATTCACCCTATCACTTTTTGATTTAGGTGGGCATTCTAATAACTCGCTGCTTAAATATTAATTTAAATGATAATTATGCACTAATACTTAAAAGGTACTGGACTATGACTAATTCAGCCATGTCAATTTAAAAATCAGATAATTTTACAACTAACAACATGAATGAAAATTATACATGCCAAGAGGCTAAAATCACAAAGAAGGACATATATATGCATTTCTTTGTAAATTGCTAACAAAATATTTATTAGATATAACAAGTTTATGAAATACAAAATCTATAATGCTTTTATCCATTCCTGTAATTATCTGTCATATTATGTCTCTAGGAATCAATATGGGTTCCTGGAAAATAAAAAAAAAACTATACCAGATCTCTATTCAGAAGGTCCATGTTGGTTTAATCATCATGATGTTACCACCAATGCCATCAGTTTGCCCTAATCAGGTTTTCTGTCTTTTCAATGGATTTGAAAGACACTAGGGTGTTGATTTATCAAGCTTACTCCCAAATTCAGAAAACCATTCAAGTACATGTAAGTGTTAAATTTTTCCTATAAAATATGTTTAAATATTTTCTTCCTATTATCACTATCAGCTGAGAAAAATGTTATGTTGTGTATGTAAGGAAATCAGTTCCTTGTGTCTCTGGTAAGTGATCAATATAACTTACACCAAACCAGGCTCTGTTGACAAATATTTTATTTGTGATTAAACAAGTGATTGATAATACAATGCTATTTAATTTCTAAGAGATTTTGCCCAAATTAAATTCATTGGTTTTGAATCAAATCTTCTAATCTAACACTACTCAACCTTTAATAAAATGAGAACTTAAAAGTTTAAATGATAAAATTTACTGTCTTTAGATTGTTATCATGGTCTTCTTGTTTCTGTAAAATTTGCAGTTCATTTTACTGAGGTATAATTTACATGCAAAAATATCAATTCATTGAAAGAATACAGTTTGATGATTTTTTGTGAATGTGTATATCTATCAAAATACAGTACATTTCCAGGTGTCAAATACTTCCTGCGTACCTCTGCAGGCAATTAGTCTCCACCATATATGTGCCCATGCATGCTCATGTACACACACACACAATCCTGACAAAACTTAGGTAAACATCGGAATGATTTGCATCTCAATAGATTGGATTAGACTTTTCTAGGATTGGATATAAATAGAATCATACTGAATACTGAATATAAATAGAATCATACTGAATACACAGTTTTGCATTTTCCTTCTCCTGCACAGCTTAATGTTAGAGAAATTCATCCATAAAGTTCCAAGTATCAGTGATCGGTTTATTTTTCACATGGTGCAGTATTTCATTTACATGTTGATGAATATTTGAATTGTTTCCAAATTTGGGCTATTACTAGGAAATCCACCATGAAATTTAATGTACAAGTCTTTTTGTAGACAAATGTTTTCATTTCCCTTCAGTAAATCCTTAGGAGCACAATTATTTAGACATATAGTAAGTATATATTCCACTTTGTAAGAAACTGCCAAACTGCATTCCAAAGTGGTTGTGCCATTTTATATACACTTCACACATAATTGAGAGTTTTGGTGTTCAGACGTCAAGCCATTCTAGCCAGTACTTAGAGGTATTGCATTGCATTGGTAACTTTTGGCATTATTTCTTTTCCTTCTGGAAAAGAAAATATTTTAAATCTTTGTGAAGTGTATTATCTAAGCTTTTGCACATTTTAATGCATTTCCTTATTATTTAACTTTTAAATGTTTTTATATAATCTAAATTCTAGTTCTTTGTCAAGCATTTATATTTATATATTGCAAACATTTTCTTCTCTGTTTGTTGTGAGAGAAACATTGCATTTTCTTTGATGGTTAATTTATTGTGTCAACTGGGCTAGCTTATGGTATTCAGTTGTTTGTTCAAGTAAGTTCTGGCTTGATTGTTACTGTGAGGATATTTCATAGATGGATTAGTATTTATGCTCAGCTGATTTCAACTACAGTCAACAAAGACATTGCCCTCCACGATGAGGGGAGTCCCTACATCCAATTAGTTGGAGGTCTTAAAGCTAGAATTTAGGATTTCAGAAGTCAGAAAGAATAATGTTTGCCTCTATTTTGTCCTGTCAGCCTCTCCTGGGGAATTGTACTTCACCTTTATCAGACTTCAAAATTTGCAGCCTGCTCCACAGAATTTGCACATGTCAATCCCCATGGTCATGTGAGCCAATTCCTTTAATGAACTTCATCATATTTACATGTATTGCTGTATCCTGTGTGCTTTGTTACTCTGGAGGGCCCTGAATAAAGCAGATTTTGTTACCAAGATTCATTCTTGAGAAACTGAATCTTAAGAATGAGATTTCTGAATTGGTTTTGGGATTTGGGGCATTGGAGGCACTAATGATTCTATTTCCAAGGATTAGAACAGTACTGTGAGTCCATGATGTGAACTGCCAGTGAAGATATGCAAAATATCACCATTGGATACGCTTACTCAAATATGTATAAGAGACAAAGTTCATGATGATAGTGTATTTGATATGTTAGAAAATTTTTATAACGTTAAACGGTGTAAGGATGTTGGCTGGTTGTTCCTAAATATGTTAAAGGAAAGGATGAAGTCATGACTTCAAATTCCCAGCTCAGCTGCTTCAGGAATGACATGAAAATTTCTATATGTGTCCTGAAAGAAACTCTTATTTCTTGTAGCCACAAAGTTGAAATTTCTGAAAATCAAAGACAGAGTTTCATCAAGCTAATAGCTGTATTATGATGCAAATTGAATTCCCCATCTTGAGGGATGTATGCTGTTAAAGTGCCAGCAATGTTTAGGAAGGACTGGAATCCAGAGTATTGAAATGGGGCCATAGAATGTGATCATGATGATGGTGGAGACATTGTACCCCTAAATTCTTCTTAGTCTGCTTTGCCAGATAAACCCATAATGGTCTGAACTAAGGAATCATCCATCTCACAATGTCTGAGATTAACCCTGTTAAACCAGATGAAATTTTAATGGAATTCCTTGGGGCATTGAACATGTAAGACATTGCTAATTCCTCCAATGACCCACCCCATCCACTGCTCTTTGCTTCCAGACTTACAACTAGACGAAAGTCCCCACAGGGCCCAAGAGGTGAGGTACAAAGTGTGACCCATGAGGAAGTGTGCTATACTCCAAAACAACTGCATGATTTTTTCCAGTTTATATAGACTGAAATCAGTGGGAGATGTGTGAGAAAAGATAATAAGGGTGTGGGATAATGGTAGTGGGAACATAAAGTTGGATCCAGCTGAATTAATTGATATGGGCCCAGTAAGAAAAAAAAAAATTAGATTCAATGTTGTAGCACGAGTGGTTAGAAAGGACTTTAATAGCTTGATCAGTTCGCTCACTGAAACATGGTCCAAAAGGTGGCTTATATTAAATGACATTGAAATGCCAGAACTTCCCTGGTGTAATGTAGATGAAGGTGTCCAAAGGCTTAGAGCATTTGAAATGTTAGAGAGGATTTACCATATAAGACAGCTCACCCACCCTGGGAGTGTCCAGAGGACACACATTTCCCCCAAAAAATGAGGAATAAATTTGTGACAGCAGCTTCATCATGCCTAAAGAACTCTGTGGTGACCCTTCTCTATAGGTCAGATACTGTGGGCACTACTGCCACAGGACTTGGGCCTTAAATAAAATGGGGATGATCAATTTCTGGGCTGACAGGGTCCATGTGGTGAAACTTAACTACCAAATACAAGGTGGGCATGACTACCATAATGGACAGCAGAGTCAAAGCAGTAATCAGGAAAGCCTGCTCCTCAGAGACCTGAGGTATTGGATAATCATCATGAGATATCTAGAAGTGACATAGATAGCCAGTATATTCTATTCTTTCTTGACTTTAATAAGTATAAATGTTTAAGGTGAAGTGAGCAAAAGTGTAATGTGAATTGCAAAAAAGAAAAGAAAAAAATACACAGAGAGCTACAGCCCCTTAATCAATTCCCAGCTTAAGATACTTTACATATCCAGAACCTCTTGAATGAAGGGAGGGCCTTGACACCTTGAGGAAGGGCCCTGCCACCTTGAGGAAGGGCCCTGCCACATGGCCAAAAGTTTATGCTATTAATCTTCCTCTCACTCTCCCCCAAAGGGACTTAAGTCCTTTTACCAAGGTGACTGCACTGAGGAAAAGGAAATAATAAGACACTTTGGGGATTCCTGGACACTGACATTAATTCCAAGAGACCCCCCAAAAAATGGCACTGTGTTTCCCAGTCATACTTGGTGCTAATTTAGGTTAAGAGAGTTAAAATAGAGTTGAAGAGCTGTGCATACTGAAAGGCCACAATAGGACTCCAGAAACCCTAGCTGTAAGCAGCTAACAAAACAATTCCCTTTTTGAAGAAAAGAAACCTATTTCTAAGATCCTTGCCCTAATAAACTTCTTTCTCTTCCTCTTTTTTCTTTTAAAACCCTTGCCAATAGCCCCAACTTGGGAAGCAATTTCGGTTGCTACCTGGATCTGTGCTACCGGAATTGCAACTCTAAGATCCCAAATAAATGCTTTTGTTGCTTTACAACACAATTTGATATTTCTCCATTGACAGGTTTATGGATGTCAGGTGAGAGATTTAGCTAATGTGTCTCTCACAATAGCTCTCCATAGTCATTCTGTGATAGTTACCCTGCTCTGGAATGCGTAATTTGAATAGACATATTCAGCAACTGGCAGAATCCCCACATTGGTCCCTGACCTGTTTAGTGAGGGTTATTGTGGTAGGAAGGACCACCTAAAAACCATTAGAACTGTCTCTACCTAGTAAAATAGTAAACCAAAAGGAATACCACATTCCTAGAGAGATTAGTGCCACCATAAAGGACTTAAAGGAGGCAGGGGTGATGAATCTTAACATCAGCTATGCAAATTGTCCTGTGTAAAAACAGTTGGATCTTTCAGGACGACAATGGATTATCATAAATACAACTATGTGATGATGAAGGTGGTGTTGCAAATGTAGTAGCATTGCTTGACAAATTAGCACATCCCCTGGTAACTAATATGCAGCTATTGATCTTGCAAATGCTCTTTTCTGTATACTTGTTAGTAAAGACCACCTGAAACATGAGATATTATATCACAATTTCTGAAGGCCAGAAGTGTGGGCACAGTTTGTGTTGCTTTGGGGCCTCACAAATTCAGGTGTTGCCATGGTTGAAGGATCAGAAGCCCCATTTCCTAGTTCCCAAAAGTTGCTGGCAGAATTCATCTCCTTGCTGTTGTAGAACTGAGGTCTTCATTATTTTGCTGCCTTTTGGCCAGAGAGAACTCTTAGCTCTTGGAAGCCATGTGACCTTTTCCATAAGCTCTCTTACAAATTGGCTCCTTTGTTCTTCATTGTCAACATTGGAGAATAATCAGTACTCACAAGGCAGACCTTTTTCTATCTTATTTCTCTATCTATCTATCTATCTATCTATCTATCTATCTATCTATCTATCTATCTATATCTTGGGATTGGCACCCCATCACTTTTCCATCAAACACAACCTAATCACAGGGATGATATCCCATGACTTTTGCTATATTCATTTGATTAAGAGCAATTTTACATGTTCTGCTGACATTCAAGAAGGATATTATAAAATGATTATATAACAAGTATGGCACTGGCAAAGAGGATAGAGATCGACTTCTAATGAGTCCAAATTTTCTTTGGTAGAGATGAAATGTTCTAAAACAAATTGTGGTAATACTGCACAACTCTCTAAATACACCAAAAACATTAAATTTTCCACTATAAATGCGTGAATTTCATGATATATAAATTATATGTCAATAAAGTTGTTAAAAATCAATGTACCATGCAAAACAGAACTAAATGTAAAATCAAACAAAAAAATCTAGAAGATAAGGAGATTACCTTTATGTAGGAAAATACTTCTTAGTCAGAGCTTAAAAAGGCATTATCAATTAAAAAGGAAAAATAAAAGTTAGGTTTCACAAAGATTACAGATGTCTATTTACCAAAATCATCATAAAAAAGAATGATCATGGAATCCACAGATTGAGAAAACATATATCAATACACATCTGACAATTGAATCATATGTAGAATATACAAAACTCTTGGAAAGAGCATTAAAAAGAAAAATATCTGAGTTAAAATGTGAAAACAACTTGAACAGGCTGTTCAAAATGAGAGTTTAGCAATACCAATAATCACATGAATAGTTAATCATCATCGTTATACATCATGGAGTGACAAATCTGAACCACAATGAGATAGCACTTCACAACTACTATAAAGGGTAATATAGAAGTTAAGATATGATACTATAAAATATTGGGACAGTTGTGCATGAAAAACAACTCTCATTCAGTTCAGGTGAGAGTGTAAAATAACACAAACACTTTGGGGCACTGTTTGGAAACATCTCAAAAAACTTAATATATATTTACCTTATGATGCAAAAATTCCACTCCTAGGTATTTATTTGAGAAAAATGAAACATAAATCTGCAAATACATATCTACATGATGATTGTTCTTAGTAACTTTTATCATAATAGCCAAACTTTGTAAACAAGACAGTCATCATAAAAGAAGAGGCAAACAAATATTAGTCTATAAATATATAATAGAACACTACTCAGTAATAAAAATATAAGCATACTGCTTGGTTATGCAACAACATTGATTACTCTACAAACTTGTGCTGAGTAAAGACACAAAAAGTACATACTGTATGAGTCTATTAACAAGAATTTCAAGAAGAGTGAAAACTAATCAGAATGAATAAATGGTTATGTTTGGTATGGGGATTGATGGGATGGTTACACAAAGGGAATTTTCTAGGTAATGTAAATGTTCAATATCTAGATATTTTCATTTCCTAATATTGTATTAATGACATGTGCATATCTATTCATGAGAAATATTGGTATAGCAATCCATTTTCTGGTCTTCAGTTTCAGGGATTTAAGGGCAGCATAAAAGGCCTATGTGAATCTTTGCATGAGAATTCTATTTTCTCTAATATTTGATAGATTTTATCAAAGAAGCCTTTGGGATGGGGTTTTCTTTGTTGTAAGTTTGTGTACATATAACAAATTTAGTATCTTAAATAGATAAGGGGCTACACAAATCTTCTGCATGCAGGTGTGTATGTATTGACAATATTTGTTTTATAAGGAACATTACTATTTAAACTGTTGAAAACTTTTAGCAAAATGTTAAACAAAATATTTTCTTGTTATACATTTTGACTCTTGTAGTTTGTATTGTGATATCTTTTCTTTCAGTTTATTTTCATTGATAATTTATTTTCTCTCACCTTTTTATTATTTGATCAAACTTACTAGAGATTAATCAATATTAACCTTTTCAAAGAACATATCTTTAGCTATGTTGATTTTATTTAAATTATTTTTGTTTGCCTTCCTTTAACTTAGTGTTTAATTTGTTCTTCTTAAGTAGCGTCATAAGGTAGAAGCTTAAGCCATTGAATTAAAAAAATTTAGTATATTTATTTTAATGCTATATATTTCTCATCATTGATGTTTTAGCTGCATGCAACAATGTTGTGTTGTGCTTTTATTATCATTCTGTTTCAAGTAATTTTCTAACTTCTCTTATGGCATCTTCTTTATCTTAAGGGTTATACAGAAATGTGCCTTTTCATTGAAATTTAGAAGTGAGCCTAAAGGGTCCACTTAAGGACCATGACCCTGAATGTAGAAGAGCCTGCTCAGCACTGCTGTGCGAGTCTTTCTTTTAGGGGCGCTTTGACAGTCTAAAACACACAATGCTGGATTTAATTGGGGTGTGGCTTATTATTCATAATAATAGCAACAATAATCAGTAATAATAATACAACACAATAATAAAAGAAGAGATGTGCTTTTTTTATTTCCAAATATTTTGAGATTTTCTAGATATCTTCATGCTATTGAATGTTAGAGTATACTTTATAAATGATTTTAATTCTTTGAAATTTAGGTTGATTTGCTTGATATTCCAACATATTGTATTTTGTGCTATTTTTTAAACTAATAATGTAATAATATTAAAGTTGCAGTTCAAGTATAATTCATGACCTCTGTCAAAAACTTAACACCACCACATTGTCTTCTAGGTTTTATCATCTAAATAACTTCATTTAAATAAAAAAGAATCTGATACTGGAATATAGGTTGTCACTCTTATTTGCCCACAAAATTATCTTAAATATATATAATTGGCTTAAATAATTTGATGCTTAATAAATAAAATTCATACATGGGAATTCCTTCCATAAAATTGAACTTATATTGCATAAAAATTAAATTATTTAGATATTATTTTAATCAGGTCTTATTTTTGCAAGTAATACTGTTTTGTGCCAGATGTAAAGAATACAAATAATATTTTATATCTTTTAATGCCAATCAAAATTTTGCAAACATAATAAATTTATGTTACTGGTCCATACTTATCCTGCTTTCTCTACTGTGTCTATAGTCAAGCCCAATACTTTACAAAACTTTCCCTGATACAACAGTATTCCATCATGTCATTAAAAAAATAAAAATTTTATAGAATGAAAGTGTGAGAGAGTTGAGGAAAAGTTTTGGAATTTTTCCTGGAAGCACATCGAAAAAAGTTAGGTTGTCACTATTGAATTTTATGAAATGTATGCTATTCTTTATAGACGTCTATTAAAGGCAAGAGGAAAAATATATTACTTTGGCAAAAAAATATTCAAGTTATCTGACTGTGCAGTACATTGCTAAATAAAATGTTTCTCCTTATTTACAGAAATTGAGTTTATATCATACAAAATACTCCAAGAAGATTCTTAGCCAGATAAGATTCTTATTATTAGATAGAGTACACTTATTTACAAAATTTCAGCAATTTACAGAATATGCAATGTAACAAAATCCACATGTTGAGTATTCTTAATGTTTATATGTATCTATTCTTCTAATTTTGGTACCTGGTTCATTTCTGGCAATGACAAGGACTTCTCTATAACTTCAGTAATAAAGCTGCCACTAATCAACAATTTATACTAATCATTTCCTTAAAAATCTATAGCTGTTTTTAAAAAATTGTCATTGCACCATCTCTACTGGCATATTTGTTTTTGTCAGCAACAATCTAATACATGCCTTAGTACACAAATTAGACTAATATTGGAGATTTTAGGCAGCGTGATTGTTTAATGAAGGAATTTTTGATACCACATTCTTTTGCTTGGCCCCTCTCAACTCAAACAAAACAGGTAGTAATAGTCTGCCTGTGGATAGAATTTGGCCCAGTTTTCAGGAGATAAGGTGCATTCATGGATCATTTCCTTGCTGTTAGATAAAGAAAAGTGCTGAAACAATATTTGATGTATGTATAAAATTGCAAGATTCTACCATCACAACCCAGCAAAAAATTTGGGTTCACCATTCACATAGAATGACTATGAATTTGTGCAAAATTGTAAATATAAAACAAAATACATTATAAAGGGTGATTAATTCATGTTTGCTACTTCATGATGGCTTCAATTCTTAAAGAAACCCTTTTAATGTATTCTAGCAGGTATTATTATTTCCTTTGTAAACGGACACATACAGGCTCACTTCTTTTTTTTCTATGTTATTCTCATTCAAAATTGAGACTCTATCCTGAAAAGAAGTGGTCAGTTAATGCTCATTGTAAGCTAAATACCAGCAATTTCAGAATCAAACACAATTCTAAGATTCTTTGTCATAATAATAAACAAACATCAATGGGAAAGAACATGTATTGTCAAAGCAGATATTACTTTTTAGCACGTCAGCTTCTCTTTATGTATGCCTCAATTACAGCATTTCTGGTTATCATCCACATACTAAAAATTGCTGAAATTGGTCTTGACAGGCCCAGCTAATTAGCTCCCAAGGAACCGTTATGTTCTACCTGGTGAACAGTCCATGAGGTACACAGCCACTTGCCCAAACCGAGCACAAAGCTAATTATAAAGCAGCAGGAGACATCACGCAGTAATAGACCATGCACTGTTATTAGTACATAATAATTCTATCCCCAAATCATCAATTAAATTATTCTTACTACCTTGAAGAAAATGCTATTGTGCAGGAATTATTACTTGGGGACTCTCTCTGAGAGGAAATCATGCTATTTTTATTGTTTTAAATGATTAATTCTACTGATGATTTTCTCTAGGAAACTAAAACTGTGTCTATTCCTCAAACACAATATAAAATAAAGTAAAATAGAGCAAAAAAGAAAACAAATAAAAAATCACTTTGTGTTCTGCGGACAGAAAAATAAGAGCAACAATGTAAATATTTACTTAAAAAATTGATGTATAATCCTTTAATATTATCTTTGCAATTTATCACATTACAATACCTGATTAGATCCTCTAATTTAGAACTAATTTCAAAAATATTTTAAATTACCTTTAATTATAATATTTATTTTTGTAATATTTTTGTATTTGCTTGATAATGCAATACATACATATAAGAATTGTCATTGCTGCCATCCATTCAGGATAATCAATTTTATTTGTACTGAAGAAAGTGTTCTGGTTTAGAACACTTTAGAATGTGGAATCATTTGAAAGTAATATCTAAAAATATGCCCAATATTCTTTGGAATAATTCTTAGAAGTTTCTCTGCTACTTAATTATCTTCTTTTGAAATTAAAAAAAAAAAAAACCAGGTTCAGTTCTGTCCAGGACTTGTGTGACCTTGCTGTGGGGCCTTTAACTCTGACCTGTGCCTGCCTTTAGATGAATACATGAAAATTCTTAAGTCAGGAAATATTTTAAAGTTTTCATTCCCTCCTTTCATTTGTTTTCCTAAGGGAAAAAAAAAAAAACAATTGTTAATTTCTTTCATTTAATTATAATTGATATTAGAATATATCTCTGACTGAATGCTTGGGATTTGTGGGGACTATAAATAAAGAGCATATGAGAAGCAAGATGCATAAGATGGCCCATCTCACAGATTTTGTTTCTAATGAAGTGAATGTCCTATGCCAACAATGGAATGCAGTCACAACTTTTTTTTTTCTGTATCTGTTCCACAAATTCAGAAGGAATCCAAACTCTAAGCAAGCCAGTTATATATCAGCTTGATTCATCAATCAGTTTACTGATATACATGTGATTTCTGCTAAACAATATCTTCACTCTTTATTACTAGAAAGCTCAAAAATCCTGAATATGTACTATAAAAATTATCCTATAACATGAAATTCCAAATTGTACATCTCATTGTTTGATGAAAATGCACTCAAGGAAAAAAATTCTAATTATGTTCTTGTGTAATTATTCTATTACTAGAGTTCTAAAATGAGTTGTTATTGAGAAAAATTGCAAAATAATTACCAATTAAGGTGAAGATACTTCAGTCCTGAAAAACTACATCCATTTACCTTGGCAAATCTTGCTTAAAGCTTATTTACTTGATAAAGGTCAAATATGTTTGAATTTGATTACGTTAAGAAGAGCTTTCACAATTTATTTTTTACCTTTTTATCACTGTCTATCTCTGAGTGACCAAGTCAGTCCTTATGGAGAAAATCATGAGCATATACAATGTATATGTGATAGTGGGAAATGTGGTCATTTCCTTAAGAGCCTCAAATCTATACATGGATTATATATACTTACTATAATTATGAATCAGTAATGCTTTTAATAAAAGAAGTTTATTTCTTTCTAAGTCTTTTTAATAGTTCCTAAATTAATTTCAAATAATGTTTATATTTTGATACACAATAAAGATATTAGACAGAAACAATTTTGTCATAAGTACTGGGAACATTGTATTTTTCTTATTCAGCTTCACTAAGTCCAACACCACACACCTGAAAACATGATATTTAAAATTATATATTATCTGCTTTTACTGGGAAAGGGAGACAATTTTTCCAACTCCTTGTTAACTACTTTCGAATAAATAAAGATATCTAAATGGTATTTAGTAATTTTTCAGTAATGTGTTTCTGAGAAGACATTTCTATATAGCTTAATACCACTGTATAAGAAGCGTTCAGATTCATAGAAGTGATAGCATTAAATATCATTCATATTTATGTTAAAATGTGTTTTTTAGGAAAGGAGCATAGATACTAGGCAATATGGGAGAACTACATAAATAATATTATAAGAAAAGGAGACAAAATTTTATACTGCATTTTCCATTTAAAATTTACTGCTTTGAATATATGCATCACTAGAAAACTAAATCACTTGTACAGGTAAATTCACTTAGTTAGTATTTATTTATTCGTGACATATATAACAAAAGCATGTAGCATAATTTTATGAATTTTTGCAAAGAGAATACACTCAAGTAAATATCAGCTAAATCAGGAAATGAAAGAGAATCAACAAACTGGAAATGCACTTTTTACTCCTTGCAACTAAGTTCTTCCTTTTTTCCCCAATGATAACCACTATTAGACTTCCATTCTGAATAATATTCTATTGCAAAATTATATAACTATTTATCATTTCTAATGCTGATTTATATTGAGGTGTTTCCAATTCTTGATTACTAATTTATCCTGCAATATATATTCTTTGCATGCCTGTTGGTGCACATTTGTACCCATTTCTCTTGAATATATTCCTCGGAGTGGACTATTTAAGAGTGTGTAGGGTATGCATACATTCAGCTTTATTAAAAACAGTTGTCCAAATCATCTGTACAAATCATTTATAGTCTAACTAGCAATATCTAGGTCATTTACAACCTAGGCAGTACTTGGTATGGTGTGTGATTATTTTTCAGCCATTCTCATGGTTGTGAAATGATATCTCATTGTGATTGTTGTTGTTGCACTTTTCTGATAACTAATGAAGTTGTTCAACTTTTCCTAATTATTGGCCATTTGGATATTCAAGTTTGTAAAGTGACTTTTGTTCATTTTAATACTTGGCCATCTTTGTTTTACTTATTTACTTTAGTAAACACTGATATTTCCAATACAGGTTTGTTTGTTTTTAATTGGTTACAAATATCAAAAGTATCTTCTCACTGTATTATTTGTATTTTTATTCACATAATGGTGAGAATTGATAAATAAATCTTAATTTTAATGCAGAAAATTTAACTCCTTTTTTTCTTAAAGTTCACCCATTTTGTATCCTATTTAAGAAATCTTTGCCTATCTCACAGTCATGAATATATTTAAATAGTTTGTCTTCTAAAAGATTTGTTGTTTTGCCTTGAAATTTAGTTTTAGATATGTTAAGGAGTCAAAAATTACCATAATTTATCCAATTGTTTCACACCATTTATTGAAAAGATCATCCTTTACCACTGCACTGCAACATTCCATGTAATAATTCAAGTGACTGGATATGTGTGAGGTTCTTTTTATACTCTCTATTTTGTTTCAATATTATTGTTATCTAAACTTCTATCCATTTACATCAGCATTCTTTCATATGTATTATAGTTTTTTTAAAAGTCGAATATATGGTAGTACAAATCTTTCAGTTTTATTCTTCTTCTTTGCATTTTTATGTATATTTTAAAATCAGCCCCTCATTTCCATACACGTGCAAAATTATGTTGGGATTTTGATTGAGATTACATTGAATCTATAGATTATTTTAGGGAGAATTGGCAACTAGGAATAATCTGAATATGACATGCTATGAGATTTATCCATAAGTATTTGACATCTGTGATATTGTTTTTAATGTTATCATTGTGGCTATTATATAGACATACTATTTATATTTGTATATTGATGAACTAACAGACTGCTAAATTAATTGATTAGTTCTTATAATTACCCTGCAGATATTTTTGAATATCATATACACCATATGAAGTTGTGCAGATATTAACAGTTTAATTTCCTCCTTTCCCAAGTTTATTTCTTTTATTACTTTTCCTCATGTTCTCACAATGCCTAGGATCACTAATACAGTGGTAAATAGTAGTGGGCATCAAGTCCTGTTTCTGACTTAAGGAGGAAGGCCTTTTTATTTCACTGGAAAGTATGATGTTTCCAGTACATTAATTGTAGATACACTTTCTCATAGTAAGAATATTTTCTTCTATCCCATTGTTAGAAACATTTTAACATAAAAACAACCATATTTTACCAAATGGTTTCAAGCACCCTATCTATTTCTCTTTTTCTCTGTTAATATAGAAAATTATATTATATATTTGAATATTGAATGTTAAAACAATTTTGCATTCTTAAAATAAAATCTAAGTTAGGCTTGCCATATTAACATTTTTACAAATTGCTTAGATTCAAAATGTCAATACTGTTGTTAAAAACTCACATATATTATTATGCTTCTCAGTCGTTAAAATAAATCATATATTTGTAACTTTTTGCATGTGTGTGTACATGGTTTATGTTGAAGAATATTAGTAAAAGTGTAGTGATTCATATTATTTGTGATTTTGTGAGCTCTGAAGTAGACTAATAGTTTTTAAAATAACACTAAAAATCCAAAAGGTAGTAGGATTGATTTTAATTTTAGCTTCATTAATGAATATCAATTGCATTATTATGGTAATAAAGGCCTAATTTCACATTGTTTAATTGAGCATAGCATTTTTCATGTTTATCACCAAAGTCTTCAAAATAATAAAAAATAACTAGGAGCATTATACTGATTCAAATAATTTTCTGTTTTGCTCAAATTTAAAATATTTCACAAGCATTTTGAAAAGTCATGAAAACATCTCTCTAATACTCTGGGAGCTTATAATACTATTCACCAAAACTTTCTGACACCCATTCTTGCCTTCACATTTAAGTGGGGCCATAAATTTTCACCTTGTTAAACTCAGTTGTGGGCATGGGACTTGTTTTGGCTAATGAAATATGAGTAGGAATAATAGGCATTGTTTCTGGGTGAGAGATGTAAAAGTCAATGAATGCTGCCCCATTAAATAACAAATGCACACATGCACACATATGATTTAATTATATTTATAGTTATATTTCTACTGATTTTACATTTTATAATTGTCATTGATGATTTTATCAAAATATTATGTAGTATTCTTTTTGACAAAAGTATATGTAGTGTACATAGCTCTGAATTTCAAGTTAGAATATCACATATACCATTAGACAAATCACTTTAATTCTAAAACTCTCTCTGAAACCTCACTTATTCCTCAGGATTGTTATAAATTTTAAATGATGTCAACTAACTTTTTACTTAATAAAAACAAGAAAATGAGTTATTTTTATTTTATTTGGTAATTTTTAAAAAATCAGCATTGCATAAAGCAACAAAGCCCTATAGGATATCTGGCATATTAAAACTTTTCTTTGATCTTTGATTCAGATTATTTTCATGCACACATTTGGGCAAAATATATGTCATTGAGAGCTCCACAATGATGTAGTAACTGTTTTTCTTACACACTATTTTAAATTAAAGATTTGTGAGAATTAATACATAATTCCATATTACTTATTGCCTTCCTGACTTTTGTTTGTTTGTTTGTCTGTTTGTTTTTTCCTTCTCCCAGTATATTGTCTACCAAAGTGGAAGAGTTTAAGTAAAATTTTCATTTTTCTCACCTGGCCTCCCATTCTCTCTTTAACTCGGCTGCAACTTACCCTTGATTAAAATTTCACACCTTAAATTATTTTGTACAAAGCAGATTCTACCCTTTGTATACTGCCTTGGCTTTTCATAATAAACAAGCATTAGATATAATATGCAATTTTAGATAGTTTCTTGGCTCCATGGATCTCTAGCCTGAGGGAAAAATGGTTGCTGTATCTATATATTTGCCACTCTCCTTTTTCATTGCTTTTTGACTGGCTGTAATTTTCATAACTTCTTTAGACTGTATTTTTGACAAAGATCAGTTCTATTATGTAATACATTACATATATTTGTGTCATACTCTGATTAAAGTCTTTCATTAATGATATGTAAATTACTTGAGTAAAAAGTCTTATTTTTCTCATTTCTGCATCCCCACAGGAAAATGTCAGACATTAAATAAATATTCAACACTTGTATTATGATTTAATGAATGTATTTGTGAATTTGGAAAATCATTATGTTTACCATCACAAATAACTTTAGAAAAACACATTTAAAGCAGAAAGTCAGTTATGGGACAGTTAAAACTAAAGAAATGATAAGGAAGGTAGAAAATAAATGGATAGAAAATTTGGAACTAATTATCAAATAAAATTAGAGTACCTGTATCATTGGCTATGGCACGTGATGGAGAAGGAAGAATCATTTAAGGTTGGAATAAAATTTCCATTTCTCTAGTTTCATCATCTGATTCAACTGTATTTGTAAGGCTGAATCTCCTCCATAATATTCCCTCAAAGAAGTTATTTGCTGAATCCTCCAAAAAAAACCTCAGGGACATGAACTTCGGTGATTACTGAAATGGTCCATTGAATGAATATAAAAGGGAAAATATTTTTACCAATTCAAAGTCTCAAAATTCATATTTCCCATGCGTTTGTGCTCCGGAAGAACTTTGAGGAAGTAACAAAGTTAAAACAAAAAACAAAAAAAAAAAACAGAAAGAGGCCGAACTGGGATATATGAATCCAATATAGGTATAAGTAAAAACAAGAAGGAAACCTACTTGATTGTTGACACACACATTAAAATAACACTTACATCACATGTGATGCATGATTCCTGTTTTTTGTTCAATAGCTGTTGAGAAACTGAACTTTTTCATATCCCTTATTATTTCTGGGACCTGTATTTCCTTCTGGACACTTTTGTTAGGAATATGCTTTGATTTTTTTGTGGTTAATAGAGTTATATACACCAGAAAAAAGCAATAACAACAACAAAAAAGTTCTTATTTTTAGTTTGCTTTCCTGAGGGTGTGAACTCGTTACAAATAGGACCTTTTGAAGATGTTACTTTTACTTAAGGTGTGACCCAACTGAATGTTGGTGGGCCTTAATATAGAGTATGAGAATCATTTAAAGACAGAAGAAATTCAGACATAGTCAGAGAGAGCCACAGGGAATAACTGAAGACAGAAGTCAGTAGAACCGGAAAAGAAAGGACAGGACAATACTATGTGACACAAGACAGGGATACAAGCCAAGGAATTCAAGCATTGGCAGCAGTCAGCACCACAAGGTTACAGACTTTGGAGAGAAAGCATGGTCTTGCTGATGCCTTGATTTTGGACTTCTCCTGGCCTCAAAACCATGAGACAACAAATTCCTGTTGCTTAAGACAAGTAATTCATTGTGTGGTATTGTCATAGCAGCCTGGAAACTAAGACAACATTTATGAAAATACCTTATTGTGATTTTTTTTAAGTTCACTGTGCTAAACATCCAGAGAACAATTGGATATGGGAAAAAAGGTGTTAGAAATCCCTCTCTTCATTTTGTTTCTTGGATAATTTAATGAATATAGTTTCTCCAGGTGTATCCTTGTAAAATTTTTTATTAAGTCAAATGTTTACCATTTGGATTTAATTTCTCTTAATTTAATATAATTTCTCTTTTCTTGTCCATACCTAGTAATTCTTGTTCTACTTTTCAAGGATTTCTTTTCTCAATTTGTTTACATAAAGAGTTATTTTTGAAAAATCCAGCCACGATAATTTATATTTCTAGAAGATATTTCTTGTATTCTGATTATTTTGCATAAAGTCTTTTTTCAATTCATGGATGAAAATTACTATTTTATCTCTTGTATAATATTATAGATCCTTTAAATCTTTCTTCAGTTTCCTAACTTTTCTGTATTTTCAATTAATTAATTCTTTGTTGGTGGTGTTTGTTAGTTTTTGGTATGCTCCTTTTATATTGTAAGACTTCCTCAAAATGTTGGTGCTTTGTTGGTAAATCTCTGTACATATATGATGCTTTTCAAACAGTAAATTTTACTGAAACTAATAGATTCTGTGGATGAATTCCCAATACCAATACCTCCAGGAACTTTCTATATATGAATTATTATATCCTAAATTATATTAAGTATGTTTTGCACAAATGTTGGAAGATGAACAATGTTTTAATCAGGAATTTAAAAGATCAAAAGATATCTAGGCAATTTTTAAAAGCACAGGCTGATAATAAAGGAAGTACTTATGAAGTAATACAGAGCTTAGCAGGAAAAAGTGTTTTCTAAATTATGAAGCAAAAATTGATTTTCATTTTGAACAAAAACTTTTACATAATTTTGTGGTGGGGAAGGTCAATCTAAAGGGGAGGAATAAGCAATCTAAAATCCTCTACTTATATAATAGGAAACCAAATGTTAATGTGTAATATGGAAAATCAAATACCACAGTACATGAGACCAGTAGCAATAATGAAATAATCTGCCTTTAAAAAGGTGGGTGGTATCTGGACAAAAAGAGGCTAGGGGACTTCTGCTATGTTTATTTATAATTTCATAGCACCATATGACTTTTAAAACTGTACTCTTGCATTAATTTGATAACCAACTTTTAAAAGTACAGTTGAGAAGGCCCCCAAAAATCTAATAAATGAGAGAACAGATAAAAAGAAATAAAATAAAATAAAAACCTAATAAAATAATAATATCTATAACCAACAATAATTTTGATGGCAAGTTGAAAATTTCATGATTCCCATTAAAATGCTAATAAAGTAAAATGGGCTGAGTAGTAGAAATTATCATAAAATTTGTCTCCTCAAAGTCTTTAAAAATATACACAATTCAATTTTATCAGAGGGAATGTAAAAACAGTTACAATTTTTGCATAATTTGAAAATTATTTACAAAAACATAACTTATTACATTTGGGGGATAATATAGCATACAGTTTAAATCATGATGAAGCAGAATTGTCAGGTTCTACTTCCTCCTATCCCTAGCCACTGAAGGAGATGATGACTTGTTTTTAGGAAGTGATTAAGAGAAGCAGAATGATTCACAAATGACTGAAGTTAAAAAGAAATAAAATGGTAAATTATTTCAGAACAGATGCTAAATGAAATAAAACCAAAATTTTGGAAGAAAGAATGGGAAATAGAGAACAGGAATAATCTTTTTGGTGGTCTTTCTGGTAATCAACTTTTGACAGACACAACATCCCAAATCACTTAGTGTATGAAAACAGCTGTTTTCAGTGGAAGTATTTTAACATCTTTAACAAATATAATTATAATTGTTAAAAACATTTCTGCAGGCCAAGTATTGTGCTATGATAATCAAAGCAAAAATAGCATCAACAATTACTACTAGTACATATTGGCAACTAACCTCTGTAAAATACTTTCCATAAATAGGATTGCAATTTTTAAAATTGAAGCTATCCCTACATTCATTATGCATTAAGAAATAGAGAAAACTAAAATGAGTTAGCCAACTTTTTACAAAACACTTAAATTATCTGAAGAAATAAAATTCAGGTTTCATGTATTTTTGTCTCTAAAAACCGAAACTTGTATACAACTCTATGGTGCTTTCTAATTTTAGAATAATTAGGCAGTTTTTTGGGGGGTGGTGGCAAAATTTATTCTAATTAATTTTTAATACATGCTTATGAGTAACATGTTGTTATCTAAGTAACTTTTCCAAGTATATATAGTAGAGATTTAATAAGCAGGTATGAAAAGGGATATTTATTATTTGTTGACTCACTGGAAAAAATATGACTAACTACATTTTAGATAGAATAATGGTCCGCAAAAGATGTCCATGTCTAACATCAAAAAATCTCTTTGAATATGTTAGGTTACATGGCAAAAGGGGATCAAAGCTGTAGATAGAATTAAGGGTGCCTATCAACTGACTTTGAGAAGGGAAGATTATCTCAGGTAATCCAGTTAGGCTGAATGCAATCAGAGGGGTCCTTATAAATGGAAAAAGTAAGCAGAAGAGAGAGAAATAGAGAGATAGTAGAGTAATCAATGCTCACTCCAACATTTCTGGCTGTATAGATGGATGAATGGGGCCACAAGCCAAGAAATGTGGACAGCCTCTAGAAGCTGGGAAAGAAAATTCTCTGCAAGAGCCTCCAGATGTAATGCAGTTCTGTCAACAACTTGACTTTAGCTTAGTGGCTCAGTGAGACCCATTCTGGACTTCTAACCTTCAGGACTATAAGATAATCAACTTGTATTATTTTAAGCCACTAAATGTGTGGTAAATATATACAAGCAGCAATAGGAAACTAATACACATACTATATTCTAGAATCTTTGTTACTGTTAGTAATAGCCTATTAAACAAGGGAGACAAAGCTCCTTGTTCTGTGGGAGTTTATATTTTAGTAATCAAGGAATGAAATAAAGAAAGAAAGAAACAAACAAACAAAAAACAGTAAACAAAATTAGGCTGGTAAGATCTACAAAGGGGGAAAATACTTCCATGTCATCCCCAGACCAGGTGCCACTTCTGCAGGGAGGACAAAACTTTTTTCCTGCTGGTCCCATGGAGGAGACCTCATGACTCTGGGGTTACTTAGGCTGTATCCACGAAAAATGACATTGATGCAGGTAAGTATTGCTCAGCTCTCTCACAAAAAATGGTGGAGAAAGGGCAAAAACATACCCAAGGAAGCTGCTTTGGGGATCTACAGAAAAGGAGGCTGCAGATCATTGTCCAGGAGGGAGCGGGACAACGAGACAAAAAGGCTAAGGTAAAACTATGAGTTGCTTGCCACTGTAGCTGGAAATGGCCATAGTGTAGGTCCCACCCTCAAGGTAAAAAGCCTCTGTGGACCTCATTAGCCAGCTGAGTGTGAGGGAACACTCCATGGAAGTAAGAAGTGTCTGGCAGAGGGTGGAAAGTGGTTTCTTTTTAGTGGGTTTGTCCACCTGAGTTCCCCTAGAATCTCGGGAAAGATACCAGCCAGCAATGAGGTGGCCCAGGGAGAGGGGAAAGGGGATTTGCTCAGGCAGGCTGTTACACCCAGCTGCCCTGGGAGAGAGGACCTAGGTCAGGAAAGGGGTGGAGACAGGCAACTAACTAACCCAGTCCTCTTGAAAACTTTTAGGAATTCAACTAGCCTGAGAGAAACAGGGGCAGGAAAAGCCAGACAAACTTTATTTTTCTTTCTATCTTTCTTTCTTTCCTTCATTTTATTTCCTAAAACTTAGTACATCACCTGCAGAGGGCAGGCTGCAGGGTGATTAATTGATGAGCACCAGCAGCTTGAGAAGGTCCCTAGGGGCCTAAGAGGGAAGGCTGTTTGTCCTGGTTGTTTTATGTTGCTGTTTTGTTTCTTGTTCATTGTCTTTTCACTTTCTTTGTTTCTATTTTTTTTTTCTTTTACTTATTTTTTCAACCTAGCTTATTTCTTTTCTTTCCTTCATTTTTCTAGCTTCTGACTTCTGTTTCTATTCTTTCATTCCACTTCTTCTTCTTTGGTCTTCACTTTTTCTTTTTCCCCCTCTCTCTTTTTTTCCTTTTATTCTCTTCTCATTTGTCCAGACTATTAATCCTTTATATGTTTTTTCTCTCTATTATATTTCTTGTTTCATTTTTCCTTTTCCACTTTTTAAAATACTTATTCCTTTCTTTTTTTATGATTTTTTACTCATATTACTTATTTAGGTTTTTAACTCTTGTATGAATCTTCTACCTTTAAAAAAAAAATTACTATTATTCTTTTTCTCCTCTTATGTCTTTCTTTTTCTCTTTTCCTATTTTTTTCCCCAAAGAACACAAAACTACAAAGATATAGAATAAGAGGAACCAAGTATAAAAAGGAACCTTACCACACACAAAGAAACAACAAAATAAAACCGTAGACTAGAAAGAGAAGCTAACCAAATGAATAAGTCCATCAAGATAAATAGATGCCTAGAAATCAGCAAAAGATCACAAGCAATACTAAGAAACAGGAAGACATAGCCTGGTCTAATGAACAAACTAAAAAACAGGAGGAGATGCAGAACATGGGAACAAATAATCAAGGATGTCCAAACAAACATCATGAATCAACTTAATGAACTGAATGAAGAGATAAAGTATATTAAGAAGACACAGGGAGAACATACTAAAGAAATTGTAAACATACATACATAGATAAAAGATCTGATGGTGATGAACAGCACAATGAAAGAAATCAAAAATACTCTGGAAGCACATAACAGCAGATTTGAACAGGCAGAGGAAAGAGTCAGTGATGTTGAAGACAGTACCTCTGAAATCAGAGAGATAGTAGAATAGATAGATAAAAAGTTAGAAAAAATCCAACAGGGACTTAGGGATCTGAACAACAATACAAAACAGCCAAACATACACATTATAGGCATCTCAGAGGGAGTAGAGAAGGAAAAGGGGGCAGAAGGAGTGTTAAAGGAAATAATAGCTGAAAATTAACTCTTTTAAGGGACATGAATGTACATGTTCAGGAAATGTAATGAACCCCAAACAGTATAAATCCTAAAAGGCCTACACGATGACATATACTTATCAAATTGTCCAATGCCCAAGACAAAGAGAGACAAAGCAGCAAGAGAAAAGAAATCTATCACATAAAAGAGAAGTGCAATAAGATTAAGTGCTGATTTCTCATCTGAAACCATGGGGGCAATAAAGTAGTGGTATGATGTAGTTAAGGTGCTAAAAGAAAAAAACTGTCAACCAAGAATTCCGTATCCAGCAAAGCTGGCATTCAAAAATGAGGGAGAGTTCAAAATATTCACAGATATACAGAAATTAAGAGAGTTTGTCAACAGGAAACCTGCCCTTCAAGAAATACTAAAGGATATTCTGCAGTTTGAAAGAAAAAGACAGGAGCAAGAAGGTTGGAAGAGAGTATAGGAAGGAAGATTATTGGTAAGAATAATTAAAAATATAAAAAAGAGAAATAAAAACAACATATGACCTATATAAACCTAAAGAAAATATGGCTAATATAAGTAAGGCTTTGACAGTAATAACATTGAATGTTAATAGAGTAAACTCTCCAATCAAGAGACACAGATTGGCAGAACAGATAAGGGAATATGACCCATCTATATGCTGTCTATAAGAAATTCACTTTAGACACAAGGATGCAAGAAGGTAGAAAGTGAATGTTTGGAAAACAATTTTACATGCAAACAATAACCAAAAAAGGGCGGGAGCAGCTATACTAACATTGGACAAAATAGACTTTAAATGGAAAACTATTGTAAGAGACAAAGAAGGACACTATATATTAATGAAAGGGATATCTATCAAGAAGAACAAACAATCATAAACATTTATGCAATTAACCAGGGAGCCTCGAAATACATGAGACAAACATTGGAAAACCTAAGTGTAAAAATAGATGCCTCTACAATTATAGTGGGGGACATTAAACACACCATTATCACCATCAGACAGAACATCTCAGCAGAGGCTCAATAAAGAAACAGAGACCTTGAATAATATGTTAGAGGATCTAGACCTAATATACATACACAGACATCCAAATACAGTGGGATATACATTATTCTCAATTGTACATGGATTATTCTCCAGGGTAGACAACATGCTAAGCAACAGAAAAACTCAGAAAATTTTCAGAAAGATTGAAATTATACATACAAAGTGATTTCTGTGACCACAAAGGAATGAAGCTGGAAATTGGTAAAGGAAGAGAACTAAATTAGGCACAAAAATACAGAAGTTAAACAAACAACAAACTCTTAGACAATCAGTGGTTCAAGAAGGAAATCTCAAAAGAAATCAGTAACTACCTTGAAACAAAAGAAAATGACAACAAAACATACCAGAACCAATGGGATGCAGCAAAAGCAGTGCTGAGAGTAGCCATAAATGCCTATATTAAAAAAGAAGAAAGAACTAAAATCAAAGACCTACCTACACACTTGGAGAAATTAGAAAAAGAATAACAAACTAATTCCAAAGCAAGTAGAAATAAGGAAATAACAAAGATTAAAGTAAGCTAAAAGAAATTTAAAAAAGAAAACAATAAAAAAAGTTAATAAAATCAAAATTTGGTTCTTTGACAAGATTAATAAAATTGACAAAACCTTAGGTAGACTAATAAAGAAAAAGGGGGAGAAGATGCAAACACATAAGAAATGAGGAAGGGGATATCTCAGCTGATCCCACAGAAATAAAGAATATCATAAGCAGATACTTTGAAAAATTGTATGCCAACAAGATGGATAACTTAGATGAAATGGACAAATTTCTAGAAACACACAAGCAGCCTACATTGATGAACAAAGAATTTGATGAACTAAACAGACCAATCACAAGTAATGAGATTGAATTAGTCATCAAAAACATCCCAACTAAGAAGAGCCCAAGACCAGATGGCTTCATAGGTGAATTCTCCCAAACATTCCAGAAAGAACTAATACCAATCCTACTTAAACTCCTTCAAAAAATAGATGTGGAGGGAACATTGCTTAACTCATTCTATGATGCCAATATCACCCTAATACCAAAGCCAAATAAAGAAACCACATTAATGGAAAACTACAGACCAATCTCTCTGATGAACCTGTATGCTAAAACCTTCAAGAAAATACTTGCTAATCATATTCAACAACACATCAAATGAATTATACACCATGACCAAGTGGGTTTCATTCCTGCTATGCAAGGATGGGTCAGCATAAGAAACTCAATCAATGTAACACATCACTTTAACAGATTGAAAGAACAAATCACATGATCATCTCTATTGATGCAGAAAAAACATTTGACAAAATACAGCACACTTTCCTGAATAAAAAACACTTCAAAGGAAAGGAATAGAAGGAAACTTCCTCAATGTGATAAAGGTATATATGAAAAACCCATAGCTAACATCATATTAAATGGTGAAATGTTAAAAGCTTTCCCTGTCAGATCTGGAACAAGACAAGGACGCCTACCATTACTGCTCTTATTTAATATTGTGTTAGAAATAATTGCTCAAAAACTTAGGTAAGAAAAATATATAAAAGGCATGCAGATTGGAAAGCAAGAAGTAAAAATTTCACTATTTGCGTATTACATGATACTATACACTTATCCACTGATGGTGGGAATGTAGAATGGTGCAGCCATTGTGGAGGACAGTTTGTCAGTTCCTCAGGAAGCTAACTATAGAACTGCTAACTATATATGATCCAGCAATCCCATTTTTGGGTATATATCCAGAATTGAAACCAGGGACACGAACAGATATGCACGCCAATGTTCATAGTGTTATTGTTCACTATTGCCAAAAGTTGGAAGCATCCCAAATGTCCATCAACAGATGAATGAATAAGCAAACTGTGCTATATACATACAATGAAATATCACTCAGCTGTAAGAAGGAATGCATTATTAACACTAGATAACATGGATGAATCTTGAAGACCGTATGTTGAGTGATGTAAGCCAGGCACTGAAGGACAAATATTACATGGCGTCACTGATATGAATTAAGCAAATTGAGCATACTCACAGAGCTAGAGTCTGAAAGATAGGATTACAGGAGACAGACAGGGAGTAGAGGGTAGTGAACTGATGCTCATAAGGGCAAAGTCTATGATATGTCCAAGGGTGTGGTTGGGCAGTGGATGAGCATGACAGTGGTGCAGTGACATGATTGAGTTTGGTGGTGCTGGGCTGTGAGAGGGAGTAAGGTGGAGGGGGTTGGGTTGAACTATCCATGGGACTAGTGGAAGGGTTGAGGGTTGGAGTAGCTGAACTCTGGGGATTTGCAGGTCTGTGGTTAAACCTATAATGTTGGAAATATTCTTTAGCAAATACAGCAGGGGAGGGTTACTGGTGTAGGGTGTCGGGTGTGGCGGTTATACAGGGCAGGGCACACCTGGGGCAGGCTTCTATGAAATATGTAAATGTTCATCTTGTCATAGTGTGTTATATCAATGGGTGGAGACTCACACAATAAACAAGAAAATATTAAACTTCCATCTTGGGAGTCCTACTATGTTTTCAATTAGAGGGACAAGAACTCCTCGAAAACATAGGCAATGCATAATAAAAGAAAGCAGACCAATATGTTAAGCCCTTAATATTATTGCAAGTAACTGTGAATCTTATTCTTCAAAAATTGAAACTTAATTATTACCGTAGGTTCTGAGGAGAGAGGGAGGAAAGAATAGAATAGATGGGACGTAGAGCATTTTTAGGGCATTAGAATTGTTCTGCATGATCTTGTAATGAAGGATATAGGCCCCTTCAAATTTGGTCGAAACCTGTAAAAGTGTACGATCCAAATTTAAACCATTATGTAAACCATTGACCATGGTTAGTAGAAATGCTTCAATATTTGTACATCAATTGTAACAAATGTACCATCTGCATGCAAAATGTTATTAATAGAAGAGATGGGAAAAGGGCAAGGGCATTGGATATATGGGAATCACTTGTATTCTCTATGTGACTTTTATGTATCCTAAAACTTCTTTGAAGATGAAATGAAATAAATAAGACACTGGGGGAACATATGGAAGAAAATGTCATTGTACATACAAGACAACAGATCTTACAGTGATGAAAGGCATAATGTCTAAAATTTTTAATTTTTTTATTTTTTTATTTCAAGTTGTTTTTATTTTTTTTGCATTTGATTGGGTATTTTTAAAATTATTTCTTCTTTTATTAATTTTATTTTCTTATTTTGTTGGCTTCAGTTTTGGAGAGATTTTGGATCATGGAAGGATCACAACAGTGACAGGGGAAGATCACTGGTGCAGGGTGTCAGTGATGTGGGGATGCATGGGAAGGGGTTCACCTGGGGCATGCCTCTAGGATATAATAATATGTTCAAGTGTTCATGAGACATTGTCTCAGTGAGTGGAGATATACACAATAACTGAAAGAATATTGAATTCCCATCCTGGGGAGTTCTACTAAATCCTCTAATAGGACAGCAAGAATCCCTCAAATGCAAAAGCAATGTCTAGTGAAAGAAGACGGACAATTATAGCAGGCCTTGACACTGATGATTGTACTTATGAACCTTTTCTTGTGAAATTGGAACTTAGCCTACTATTATATACTGCCTAAGACTTACCTCCTGAAAGCCTCCTTTTTGCTCAAATGTGGCCTCTCTCTAAGCCAAACTCAGCATATAAATGTACTACCCCACCCCCACCCCCAGTGTGGGACATGACTTTGGGGATGAGCCCCCTGGCACCAAGGGATTATTACCAAGCACCAACTAGCAATGCATCTTGAAAAAGATCTTGACCAAAAGGGGGAAATGGTAAATACAAATGAGTTTTTATGGCTAAGAGATTTCAAAGTGAGTCAGGAGGTCATTCCACAGGTTATGTTTATGCATGTCTCAGCAGGATCTCATTGACTGCCACAGTAAATGGTGCCTCAAATAGCAGGGCTCCTGAGGACTCTAAAGATATCCAGAAACTATAAGCAAGCTAACAGTTCAGGAATTTGGCATCCTCTCAGTGGGCCTTAATTTGGAATTTGTATTCCCCACTGTAAAAGAGTTAGACTAATTTATAGGTTCTCTACACACGGCTCTTCTTCCTCTTTTATTCGAACCCATAATTAGCACTATATTTGATAAATATATGTCTCAGAGACTTAACTCTTTGGTCTGTCCATGTGCCAGTTGAGCCCTGAATTTCAGCAGAGTTGAAACACCTACTCTCCAGTTCATTGGACTCACAGGGACAACTAACAAGGACATGATGATGGACAACACCCTTCCCAAGGAACAGAGAATATCTGCAACTGCAAGCAAGATAGGTTTATCCATCTGCTCCATGGGATCTAAGCCCCCTCTCAATTAGAAGCAGAGTGGGCATCACCATCCCAAACTCCTCAAGATTAGGGAATGAACAGTGGGCCACTGTAGATGTATTATTATTCTATCAATGTAAGAACTCTTATCATTGATGTAAAGGCAGTGGCCACCAGAGGTTCGGAGGGATGGGAGAGGGAAGAATAGGTGTAATATGGAGGCATTTTTGAGACATTGAATGTGTCCTGCATGACATTGCAGTGATGGATACATGCTGTTATATAGTCATAACTTACAAAATTGTGTGGGACAAAGTGTAAACTATAATGTAAACTGTAGTCCATGTTTAGTAGCAATGCTTCAATATGGGTTCATCAATTGTAACAAATGTACCACAGTAATGAAGGATGTTGTTAATGTGGAAAAGTGTGGGAGGGGGAATTATAGGGACATACGGAAATTCTTTATATTTTTATGTTATATTCATGTAATCTAAAGCTTCTTTAAAAATAAAAAATTAATTATTAAAAAAAAAAAGATCTATGAAAGGAAAGGCAAAACACTGGGAAAGAAAGCTAACTTTCAATACGGTACAGTCTGCAGAGGGCTAGACTCTCTCACAAACCACCAGCGACATATAGACCTGTAAAATGAACAGAAGGCTATGCTCAGAACATCGTAAAAGAGACTTCCCCAAAGAGAGAACTGCAAGTTCTCAGATTTCAAAGTGCAG
Organism: Cabassous unicinctus; assembly: GCA_029593785.1. Lineage (NCBI taxonomy): Eukaryota > Metazoa > Chordata > Mammalia > Cingulata > Chlamyphoridae > Cabassous > Cabassous unicinctus. The sequence goes on from JAQZBX010012353.1 coordinate 36,630, forward strand.
AGCAAGTTGATGTTCAGGGAACAGAAATTATGGCATTTGCCAAGTAAGGGCTTACCAAGCGGAAGAGTGCATATGTTGATTTTGAAAGAGCAATTGGAGATAGCTTTTACAGAGTCTTGTAGGCTATGCTATGTAGTTTAGACTTTATAGAAAATGCAATGGAAACCACCAATTAGTTTTAAAAAGTGAAAGACTGGATCAGATACAAATATTTATTAAATAACTTTCTGTTAGGTGGATAATGCTGGATGGAACATAAATAAAAGTAGTTCTGGAGAAGAGTAAGGTGGTTTTGTGGATTATTTGCAGAGAAATAGGGTTAAAAATGACACATGCAAAAGAAGTTGCTAAGGAAATGGATAGGGAGGAGAAAATTGAAAAGTTATGAGTGACTTCTATGCTTCTACTTAAATTAACTGGGTAGATGCCAATGCAATTTACTAGTATGAGATAGATTTGACAAGAGACTATCTGGGAGCAAAATATGGAATTCCATTTTAACAGATTACTGAGAGAACTTGGGGAAATCTAGAGAAAAATATTAAGTAAATATTCAACACATGGATGCACATACACAAATACATACATGAATGTATTTTGCATATAAAATTAATGAATTAAGATCACAATGTTATTTGGGAATTTTCCAGATGAAAGTACTTTAGCTATGTGTATTAGTCAGGGTTCTCTAGGCAAACAGAATCAACAGGAGCTGTTTGTAAATTATATGAGATTTTATAAAATTCTCTCACATGACTGTGGGGATGCACAAGTTCAGATTCCGCAGGCAGGCTGCAAACCAGGGCCTTCAATGAAAGTCCAGTGAAGGTCCTTGATGAGTTTCTGGGAGACGTTGGTTGTCCAAAGATGAGTTTGGAAATTGTCCTTGAATGCTGAAATCACTTCCCCTTTTAAGGCATTCAACTGATTAGATAAAACGTTGCTCATTGCTGATGGCAATCTCCCTGGTGTATGTAGATTTAATCAGCCATCTATGCAGTAAACTCACTGATGATTAAAGCCCATAATCAATTATCCTTGTATTACAATTAGCCCAGTGCTTGCTTGACCAAACAACTAGGCACAATTACCTGGCCAAGATGACAATTAGCCAAACCATCACACTATGTTTATAATATTAAGATATTTTTTTCTACTTTTGAGTAATATGCAAGTGAGGTCAGAGTTAATGAGTTGTCATAATGTTGATGACCGAAATGAATCATCTCTGGAGAAAAATTATACAATTTTAAGTGAACTATAAGTTAGCATTCATTGATACAGGATTATAAGTTTTTGGCACCTGCAAAACACATGCACGCAAACAACTTTTTGTGTTATAAGGAAATAGATGTAAAAAAATACTTTATATCTCAAGACAGCTAAAAATTTGATTTAATTCATTTTATTGTAACAGCTATGCATAGTCAGTAATATGCTTACTTTTCTATCCAAACAAAAGGTAGTTGTTAAGTGTCCTGTTTTCTCTAAAATATTTGTGTACTGTCAGTTTTCCTGCTATTGGCATGTAGGTGTGTGGCAAATGGTATTAATAACAATTCATCAGTGTATCTACGACAAGTATGAAGCATAGACCAGAAACCAGGGGGATGATCAGCATAGGGTTTGTAATAAAAAGCACAGGAGTGAACGGGATGACCTAGAAAGATTACAGAGAGTAAAGAAAGGAGAGCCTCGGGCTGGATCCTGAGGCACTTCAAGGTAAGAGGTAAAGTACCAATGGCCATTGAGGTAGGATGAAAATCCCAAGACTCTGGGGTTATTTAATCCTAAATAATATAGTGAGAGACCCATAACCTGCATTAAATGGGGGTTTAAGTAAAATGAGGACAGGGATCTGTACCAAAACACAAACAGATGTATCCATGATTTGATTTCCTGAGATGGAAAACCTCTGTAGCTCCCTGTGTGTGGCAATGGGGAGGGTCAGTTTGCAGTCTGAGTGCTGGATCTGGGCTCCTCCAGTTGATAGAGAAGCAGGTAAAGAAACTGCAGTGCAGACAGGAATGAGCAGTTTGTCTATGGTGGAGAGAGGAAGCAGAGAAACTTGTGTGAATGGAAATCAGTCCTGATAATTGACTTTTATATAATCATTAATTTATAAATTATATTTCTGAATTTTATAATCACCTCTTCTATGAGGGAATAATTTAAGGCTTGAGAAAATGTTCTCAGCCTAGCAAAATGAAATAAAAATTGCAATAGTTCTTCCTTTTATATAGAATAAAATTTGTATACCTTAATTTAGAATTGCGTATACTTCATAATCTCATCCTAGCTTTCATTGAAAACATATCGTCCTATATTCCTTTACATTAATTTTGTAGCTATCAACTAATTACTTCACCATGTGTATGCTTAATCAAGCTTGACATCCTCATTCTCTTTGCTAACTACCTGAACACTAGTCATTTTAATAAGCCTTTTAAATTGAAGTATAACTTTCATAAAGAAAAAACACAGTAATAAAAATGAACAGTTCAATGAATTACCTTGAAGAACATACCAGTGTAAATACCACTTATTTCAAGAGATAGAATATCACTTAAACCCCAGTAAAACCTTGACACATCCTTTACTAATCACTATGTCTTATCTCCACCCAATATGGTCAGGTTTAATAGTGTAGTGAATTCTATCTTTGACAGTGATAAGCAATAATTAAGAATGAACAAATAGGGAAGTGAATGTGGCTCAAGCAATTGAGCTCCCACCTACCACATGGGAGGTCCCTGGTTTGGTTCCTGGTGCCTCTAAAGAAGACAGCGATCTGACACGGTAAGCTCACGTAACAGGATAACACAGCAAGAGACACAGGTAAGAAAACATAATGAGAGAAAAATCAGGGAGCAGAGGTGGCTCAAAGGATTAGGTGCCTCCCTCCCCCATTGGAGATCCTGGGTTCAGCTCCCTGTGCCTCCTAAAGAAACAAGGAAGACAAACAGACACAGCAAGTGCAAACAATGATCAAGTGGGGAGAAATAAATAAAATAAATCTTTTTTAAAAATGGACAAGTAAAACATGGAAAGAAATTGTATTTCTAAGCTTTTGATATTTCAATTGCTAAAGGAAGTATAAATGCTTCGGTTGATTGCATTTGTTTATGCTGACTGTGACATGTATCTAGTCATATTTATTCCTTCTTATTCATCTGAAGTTGCCAGATATTCTACAGTTAACTATTTTTCACTAGGTAAATGAATTGCTTATTACTGTGCTTAGAATAAAAAATGAAATATTGCATTAAAGAAATACTACCAGAGAAACAGAATGTATACCAAAATTCCTGTTCATGTAGAATGGCTAATGTAATTTAAAAATCAAGGCAACTCTAACTTCTAATGTAATTTTTTCTACATAATTGAGCTTTGCTCAATCACTATACATTTAAGAAAGAATAAGCATAGTAAAGAGCACATACTTTTCTGGCACATTTATGACAATTAAGGAGTAATCACTAAAACCTCTGATAATTATAGTAGCGTAGATTATATACCCACCATATCAAAATCTGATGCTAACTAACAGCTGAAGAAAATAGTTTCAGCTTTGAACTTGGTCATTTTGTGAAATTAAAGCATTTAGAATTGCACTCAGTGGACATATCTTCAATGTCTATTAGGTTCCTGTGCTTGGAACACAATGTTTTTCTTTTGTTTTGTTTATTTATGTTACATTAACTTGTCCTCTAAGGTTTACATATATGGGAAGCAGGAAAAACTGCATAACTACCACAGAAACATTAACTTGTGTGAAATATACCTTTACTCTTGAATATATATGAAATCTAACTTGTGGCTGTATCAAGCTTTATTGAAATCTAAAAAAAATAAAACCTGTTAGCATGAATCTACTAAAATAGGAAAAAAGATCACTGAAAATAGTGAAAAGATATATTTAACACTTATTTTGAACAACTACACAAAATTTATTTTTAAAATCTATCTTATGTTATCACACATTTAATAAAATAAAGTTTTCATTTTCTATATGTGTTGATTCTTGCAACAGGGGCTGAATCCAGGTTTTATTTTTAATAATTTTTGCTATATTGCTATTTATAATCATGATAAGAAGTCTTTCATTTAATGTTTGACTTTTGCATCAAAATCATAAATGAACTATTTTTGTTTAAAAGTAATCAATTTTCTAAAAACCCAAGTTTATGCTTTCTTTTCAAGCATTTAACCTTTTGAATTTTTCTCTTTTCCTTTGATTTTTAGCATACTCCCAAAATTATGTCCATACACTTGATGAAATTTTACATCTTTTGCAATTGATTTACACCAAAATTGCAAATTCCACAATCAGCCAGAGATAGATTCACAAATAGATTGATGTTACAGGCAAATTATAGAATCTAGACTGGAAAGAGACTTTTCAGAGTAGAGTAATTTAATAAGTCATTGATTTAATAATATTTGATTGTCATGATTATTTTTGCTTCAATACACAGAAGAACTCAAGTGAGAAATACTTGTATAATGAGGGTTCCTGTAGATTGGGAAAAGAAGAAAGGAATGGTCAGGGGAAGGACAGGATAGGGCATTCTAAATCTGATGGTATAATGTGTTTATGAGGCAACAAAATTATCCTGGGTTATGTATGAATTAGCACGATATGGAGCTAGAGATTTAAGTAGACAACAATCTAACATAGAGCAATAACTGTATTTTATC
>JAQZBX010012354.1:0-41327 GCA_029593785.1 Cabassous unicinctus
CTGAAAATATCATTATCCAGGAAGCATTCTCTGACTGTTCTAGACTGGGTTATATGCCCCTCCTATGTGCTCTATTATGAGATACTTCCCCAGTCATGGAAATTATTACTCTGTATTAAAATTTTATTATCTTTCTTCTTGCAGATCTAATTACGAGAGCAGGGGCCAAGTCTGCATTGCTCATTGCTGTATCACAGGGACCTAAGCACATAGTGGGTCTTTAATAGTTCCTGGATTAAAGAATGAATCACTCAAAAATAACTAGTTTCTAGGAAATACCACCAGGTAAGTGGATCCCTCTGGTATCTTGTCGGAAATTGCCTTGTTGCCTCTCCGTACACTTTGAGGCCAGCTATCCCAGAAGTCATGGAAAAGAAAAGCTCACAACCAAATTAAGATGCTAAAATCACATGGCTTATGGAGTCCATTTAAAATGAAGTGTGAGAAGCAAGGCGAGAGAGACAGGTTGGTTAACAGCCTTAGGATAAGGGGCAAGGGGAGTGGACCACATAAGTGAACCCTCAGTCACACAATATTCATAGGTCTCTCTCTCTCTCTCTCTCACCCCTCCCCCCACTTCCCTCTCCCCCTCTCCTCTCTTTTTCTGCCACTCTGCCTACACGAGCTTTCCCTGCTGACCAGAGGTAGGACTTAGCAAGAGGACCCAACAGATAGAAGGTAGCTGGGTCCAACCCACGCTTGGTATATGTGAAGCCAGAATGGATGTCACCAATGACTGGCCAATGTGAAGCAGAATGGATGTCACCAATGACTGGACAATGTTAAATATGGTGAGGCCATATTTAGAGATCCATCAATATCAGTGGCTCTTGGGTCTTCCTTCCCTGCCCAGCTCTAAGTTCAGCACACACATGCTCTGCTAACTTTACCTATGACTTATCCATCTCCCAGGCTCCTGACCTACTCATCTATAGGTAACTCATCTTGGGAATTTTATCCATGCTATTTGTATTCTTATCGTCTGTAATGGAATTGAACAGTCTCAAATAATATAGCAAAGACACACTGTACCTGGAAGCAATATAAATCTTTCATAAATGGTGATTCTGTCTCCTTTCCTTGAAAGCATCTCTTGATTGCAACCTGACAGCTGCTGATGCCTGATAGCAGAGCTCAGGGCTTTCTCTTTTCCTCTTGGAGGCCCAGAGCCCATGGGCTCCACACCGCTGTGGGGGTCAGGACTCACCTTCACATGCAAAACCCTGTGATTGCCCCACGGGCTGCTTCCTTGGCAGGGTTTTGAGCCAGCAAGAGGCTGCAGCTGGAGAGTCCAATCAGGGCTCAGCTTCCCAGGACTCATGGCACGTGTGGGATGTGCCAGGCACTTCCAGGGCCCAAAATGCTCCCTGGTAAAGGCTTGGATAGTGGCAAGGAGCAGTCAGGGAGAGCAGAGAAAACTCTCCCTACGTGATAATTTGCCTGTGGCACATACATACTCATTTACCCCTTAATGAATTGGTTAAGGAATGAACTTCTCCATATTTGGCAGGGTCTCCTAACATTGGAATAGAGAAAAGAACTTAATTCTACGTGTCTGAGAGTTGGAATACTGAGCTATATAGAAGTGAATATGAAAGTACAGAAAATGATTATAATAATGAACCTCTTATGTATTACTCATTCTTTATGACACCACTGGGCTAGGGATATACCCCTGCAATAATTTTATTATGCTAATCTCAGAGACTCTGAGCTCCTTGAGGTTGGGTGTACGCCTTACTTATGTTTACTTAATACATTGACTAGCATTTGTAGAAGAGCAGTAAATGTTTGTTAAATGACTGACTGATGGAATTAATTAATTGCTTATACTTGGAAATGAAAATACCTGACCTATCTGCTAACTTATGTTCAGGGATGTTACGGTCCTTTGTTTTCTCCTAACCCAGCAGCGGATGCAGTCTTGCTTCCCTTATTTCCCACATAACCTCTGGGTGACCCTAGACGACTCCTCACCTCACTGGCATTAGTGCTTGTCAATATTCCTGGCTTGGTCATCAGTCCTTTCTCTCTGGACTCACAGTTGCCACCGGGCAGGGTAGGTATTGGCTCCCCGACACAGTCTCTCCAGATCCTCCATCCTGTGCCTGTGCCAGGTCTGACTTCCTTCTAGGTCCCGGTAGAGGCGTCTGCAACGTTGCCTCGACTCCAGCCGCCCAGGGAGGGCTTCCTGGACCAGCCTGGAGGCGGCAGCCCCGCTGAGGACCTGTGTGCATTTACGCACACCCGGGCTTCGTCCTTGGGGCCGAGCAAGAGGGCGTGGGGACCATGTGGCCTGGGCTGCGGGCATGTGCCTCCCCGCAGGGCCGCGGAGCCTTTTCAGGGGAAACGGTGACCACCCTTCAGCCCCGTTGAGAGATGATTGTGGGAAGAGACGCAGAGCCCACTAATGCCCATTTAACTGCCCCTGCATGTAAATTGGAGCCAGGCCTAGCATATCCAGGATAGGAAAATACCTGAATGGCACAAAGGTCAAAAGTAAAGCCTGGTGTCTCACCCCCAGAGTGAAATGGAGGCCACCGGCTTAAAAAGCCCTGCAGGCTGCGAGTGCTCAGCAAACTGAGATCTCTACTCAGCTACCAGCCAGGGCCTCCGAGAAGCCGATGGCCTGGCTCAGCTTTTTACTGTAATCTTCCTGCCCTGCCACAGTCAGCGGTGCCCCTACCGCCACTGGCACTGCCAGGGGCCAGGAAAGTGGGCGCTGCTGCTGCAGCCACTTAGAGACGATTCTGCACAATTGCAGACATTGAAATCAGACGCTGTCTCGGTGCCAGGCACTGGGCTAAAGCTTTATGTGGCATGTCTCGTCAAATACCCCTAATGAAATCACGTATCTGATAAGGGTTTAATATCCAGGGTATATAAAGAGATGTTACAACTCAACAATAAAAAGACAAACGACCCAATTAAAAAGTGGGCAAAAGACTTGAATAGACATTTGCCCAAAGAAACACAAGTGGCCAAAAAAATACATGAAAAAATGTTCAACATCACTCATGATTAGGGAAATGCAAATCAAAACTACAATGAGATATCGTTTCACACCTATCACAATGGCCACTTCTAAAAAGACAGAGAACAACAAGTGATGGAGATGATGTGGAGAGATAGGAACACTTATTCACTTCTTCACTGTTGGTGGGAATGCAGAATGGTACAGCCATTGTGGAGGACTGTTTGGCAGTTCCTAAAGAAGTTGAATATAGACTTGCCACGTGACCCTGCAATACCACTACTGGTATATACCCAGAAGAACTGAGAACAGTGACATGAACAGACATCTGCACACTGATGTCCATAGCAACATTATTCATGATTGCTAAAGTTGGAAACAACCCAGGTGTCCATCAACCTATGAATGGATAAACAGACTCTGGTGTATTCACACGATGGACGGCACAGCCAGAGCCCTTCCCTCTGGAGATACAGCTCTCCCCAGGTGGAGCCAGGAGGAAGGGGCCACAGGAAGTGTTTGTCTCACCACCTCGTGAGGCCCTCAGGGACAAGGACTGATGGGGCTAATCTCCATAACTTCCAAAGAAGCCCTTCAACCTTATTTGAAGCTCTTCCAGGAGAAAAAATTATTGGTATCTTCGTGTAATTTTTTTTGCCTCCTCACAAGTACTTATTGAGCATGTGAAAGTATAGTTTCAAAGACTTAAAGCATGACTTTCACAAAAATACAGAATCAACATGTGTCTGACATTTATTCACCTCACTGAGTGGCTAGGTAAGATGGTAAAGCTGGCTTCAGAAGCACTTGGAGGAACTGCATGTTTGTGGGCATTTTGAGAAAAAAAATAAATGCTAGAATAAGATTGCTGGATTAGATACAAAACTGGTTAACTTCCTACAGGGCAATAAAATCATAACCTTGGAGTTATCTTCTCTACCAAATAGAAATCTACAAAGTAACATGAACCTCACAGAAGTGTCTGGCTCTGACCAAAGAGTCAATGGCAAGGCCAAACACAGATACATTTCCTTCCCCTGTGGCTTCCAAATTTTGCTGCATATTAGAATCCCTCGGGGAGATTTAAAAACTCCTGATGCCCAAGGTCTCACCTTCGGTACTCTCCTGTCACTGCTGTGTCTTAGTTTGCCAGAGCTGTCATTACAAATATTGCAATGAGTTGGCTTAAGCTGCAGGTGTTTATTAGCTCATTGTTTCAGAGACGAGAGCCCCAAACCAAGGTGCTGGCAAGGCCATGCCTTCCCCCAGTCACTCATGCTTGGGCAATGGCCGTCCTCTGTCACCTGCTGACGTTCTTGGTCTCCTCCTGTGGCTTTCTCAGCCCTCTGGCTTCTCCCTCTGAGGCAGGTTAACACAGGTTAACTGGAGGAGAAGATGAGCCACGACATGGCCGACAGACAACACGGACGACAGCATGGCTGGCTGACAGCATGGCTGACAGCATGGCCGACAGACAGCATGGCCGACAGACAGCATGGCTGACAGACCACATGGCCAGCAGACAACATGGCTGACAGCATGGCCGACAGACAGCATGGCCAACAGACAGCATGGCCGACAGCATGGCTGACAGCATGGCCAGCAGACAACATGGCCGACAGCATGGCCAACAGACAGCATGGCCAACAGACCACATGGCCAGCAGACAACATGGCTGACAGCATTGCCGACAGACAATATGGCCGACAGACAGCATGGCCGACAGACAGCATGGCCAACAGAAAGCATGGCCGACAGCATGGCCGACAGATAGCATGGCCGACAGACAGCATGGCCAACAGACCACATGGCCAGCAGACAATATGGCTGCAAGACATCACTGGGACCTTGAGTGTAACCTTGAAGGTCCCAGTTTCTCTTTCCAGGACCTTCCCTTGGCCTTGGGTATTCCAAACAGGCTTCACCATTGGCCCCCACCATTGGTGTAAGCAATACCAGCTGGGGCCCCTCCCCTTAGCATTAGCAAGGCGGAGCAAAAATTAACAGTTTAAAAGGTAACCACACAAGGCAGCGAGCGCTCTCTGCCTAGAGGGGCCCCCACCAAGTCTTGGTGTGTATTTCCATCTTTCTCTCCCATTCATTTCTCAGCAAACTCTGTTCTTTCCCCCAATTCCCAATAAATTCTTTTTACTGGCCTAACTAAACTGGTGTGTTCTTAAATTCATTTATGCAACATAGCCAAGGACCTAGAGGATTCCAACGCTTTCCCGTCTTTTCCTCCTCTCTTTATAGTTCTCCAGGATCAGGATTAAGGCCCACCCTGATTCCTCCTGGGCACACATCAATAGGATGTTACCAGTTCCTAGTCACAAAGAGTCCGCACCTTAACTGATTGCATCTCCAAAGGGTCCTGTTTACAAATGGGTTCACATCCATGGGAACTCAGATTAAGAACATGTCCTTGGTTGGGGTACATGATTCAATCCCCAACATGCTGTCACAAATTACCACAAATTTAGTGGCTTCAAGCAACAAGTGTATTCTCTTACATTTCTGGAGGTCAGATGTCTAGAATGGGTCCACAGAGGTGCACTCCTCCCGGAAGCTCCAGGGAAAATGAATTCCTTACCTTTTCCAGTTTCTAGAGTCCACCTGCATTCCTTAGCTCGTGACTCCTTCCTTCAGCTTCAAAGTTAGCAACATAGAATCTTCTCTCTCTTCTCTGATCCCTTTCCATCCTCATAGCTTCTCTCTCTGCCTCTGATCCTCCTGCCTCTCTCTTGTAAGGACCCTTATCATTACCCTGGTCCTAACTGGATAATCCAGGATAACCTCCCCATCTCAAGAGCCTTCATTTAATCCTACCTGCCAAGTCTCTTTTACCATGTAAGTTAACACATTCCCAGGACATGGGCATTTTGGGGGAACCATTATTCAGCCAGCCACACTACTCACTACCAATTAAATCAGAATGCCTGGGGGTGGGAGCCAGGCATTGTAGCTTTTTGAAGATGCCTAGGTGTTTCCAATATGAAGCAAAGCATTAAAAGAAAAGCAATGCTCTAGATGAGTAAATAATTTTCATGAGATTCAGTTAAATAATGCACCAGTATGACATTGAAGGGACACACCCTTTGTCTGGTATAATTTTTACAAGTCTGGTATAATTTTTCTTAACAAACTGAAAAAATCAAACAATTCTCAGATTAACAAAGCTACACTTTGAGGAGCCTCTGGAATCCTTTCTCCGTCTTAACTGACTCTGGACCGGTTGCTGCTCTTACCAACACTGTGAACTGGGCAATTCCCTACAGCCTTCCACCCTTTGGTAAAATGGAGCAAACATAACTCATTTCTTTCAGAAAGGCAGCAGTGACCATGGAGGAGGGCGTATGGTAAGTGACCGAAATGCCATCTGCAAATGTGACTGCCACACAGACTGGAGAACAAGCCAGTCTCAGGTTTCCAGAGTCCAGGGTCATGACCCACGGACCACAAAGGTGGTAAATGCCATTCAAATAAGTAAAATGAAAACACACACCTATGCACATACACCCACCCACATACCTTTCAATTATGTCTAATGACTGAAAGCAAACAGGGAGACTGTGACAGCAGGTGGTGGCCGCATACCTGGGAACCTTGGTGAATCTCCCAAAATACCAAATCTCTTGCAGTAAACCTATCAACAGCATGAGTTTACTGGCTTTCCTCCAGTGCTGATCCCAGAGCCTCAGGAAAAACCTTTCACAAGAAGAAGAAACTGAGGGCTGACTTTCAACACCTGAGTTGATTGTCTTTTAGTTGCAAAACAACGTTCCCAAGATTTGTTAATAGTCTGCAAGGTATTCCGAGAGACACGGAAATGTCTTGAAGAATGCTTCTCAGGCTTAACGTAGAGGAAGGTTAGACTTGCCTTTAGATGCCACGTCCACTTTGATCACCTCTGTCCTGTTCACATGGGCAAATCTTGCTTTTTTTTTAGATGAAGGACAGTCTGGTTGACAAGTTTCATCAGTTTCCTGTTACTATACAAGACTCATCACCATGCCTTGAATGGGCAATGGATCAGGTTCCCTCAAGTGGCGATTTTCACACCTCCTTATGCCAGCAGAACCAACTTTTCAAATGAAATCATAAGAAAAAGCCAATACAGAGATGACAGGATGGAAAAAGCTGCTATTGTCCTAACACCTGGCACCATTATGCTTCTTAGGAAAGAACACGTCTTTCTTTGGATGGTGCTCTGGCTGGTAGCTGTAGTTAAATGGTGAAATACCAGGGGACTATGCAGAAATGCGTTTGTTCCCACAGGATTGAGTGGAGAAAGGGAAGAAGAGAGAAAGGGGGAGGAGAGAAGAGCCACTTGCAGGAAGTGGCATATTTGGCTCTGTTTCAATAACAGTAACAGGGAGACTGAAAAGGTGCTAGAGAAGAAGAATGTCTAATAGAGACGTCTAGAATTTCTTGAATTGTTGGGTATACACTACTCACCTCGTGACTTCCAGTCCTCGAGAAAATCTACTACGCTAACGTGTACGTCTAATGGCCATGGTTTGGGGTTTTGTTTTATTTATTTTTTTCCTATGGAAATCAGGGAAGTAGCTTAGTTTCCTGTCTTGGGCAAAGTGATGTTGAACTTTGTGAGAAGGCAGGAGCTCACTCAGCAGAGAGAACCCTGGTTTTTTAAGTCCTCCAGGGAGCTGAAAGCATCTTGGGGTCGGGGTAGGGGGGTGCTTCGCACTGCCCAAGGCTTTGGAATTGCAAAACACCAACCTGGACAATTTGACCTGGCTCTGCACGGGCTGAGGGCCCAGGGGACATTTAGTTACTATGGTCTGGCTCTGAGGCAGGACTAGGTCCCTGTTCAAATGCCCTTCTCCTTGCTCCTCCCAATCCCACCCCCTCGGAGCTACCCCCAAAGGAATATGCAAACCACTGGCATAAAGTCTAACAGCTGTGTCCCACAGCAGATTAGCAAGCACAGCTCTTTCTCTGACTTGTCTAGTACGTTCCCTGGCAATGCCCCTAGGAAAGCATCGCCCAGGATGTAGCTGATTCTTACTCGGCCTTTCAGAAGGTCACGGAGCTGTGCTCAGAGCACAGCTGGAGAACCCAGGAGCAGCCTGGGGGTGGGAGGGGTTCAGAGCTCCCTGCCGTTATGTGCAGCTCTAGGTTCGGTAGCAGCAAAGCCCCAGACCCTTTACTTGTCTGAGCTTCCCTCTGAGCTTCCCTCTGAGCTTCTGAGCTTCTGCTGGCAATCAGGCTCCCAGCTGCCCAGGCTTCTTTCCTGGAGGACGGGTTTTTAATCAAATGAAAGCAGCCTCTCGAACATTCCAGCAAAGCTCGGGCAGGCAGCGATTCCCCAACTCCTCGTACCTGCCGTGCTCTGGGTGCCGAAGCCCTGGCACTTCTCAGTGTTGGCGTAGAGGGGAGGAAGTGGTGATGAGGAGAAGGGGCCCCGTGCACCCTCTACGGGGTTGGGGATGGGGGGAGAGTGGAGGAGAGACGCAGAGACGAGGCTGCTTCTGCTGCACCTGCTGCACCTGCTCCGTCAGGAGCTAAGGGTTTGCAGGACAGGCTGCTGTCCTCCAGCTCATCTGCTCTCTTGGTTTCTGCTCTGGGGTCTGGGATCCAAAGACCTAGGAGTTCCCCTGTCTGTTTCCTGAACCCTGAGCCCACACCACTAGCAATTATATGCCACATCACGAACGTTTGCATTTCCCTTTGTCTCAGTTTTGTTTTTTCCCCTTACAGATTTGGCTGGTGTCTGATGCCAACAAACCAGAGCTTAGGACAAGGAAAATTTCCTTGCCACACACAAATACATTGGATGTAGGTGGTAACAGAAAAGAAAAAAGATTATTAGTCAAGATGGGATGGTAAGATGCCAAGATCTGTGAATCAGTCCTCCTATGGATTTCTAAGAAGGTGGAGTATTTGTGTCTTTTGATAATATGAACTGAACAGACAGCAGAGTCAAATATTTGATCAGTTCTTTTAAAAAAATCAGTTAGACCACTTGTTTGACTCAGCAGACTGTTTAATTTAGGCAAATTATTCTGACCACTAGCCCCAATGAACGTAGCCTGGGAGTAACACTGGTTCTGAATCTGTGTAGTTGTTAAAAGATACTGCAGAGAGCAGATGTAGCTCAGTGGTTGAGCATCTGCTTCCCATGTATGAGGTCCTGGGTTCAATCCCCGGTACCTCCAAGCAAAGAAAGAAAGAAAGAAGGAAGGGAGGGGGGGTAGGAAGAGAGGGAGGGAGGAAAGAAAGGAAGAAATTCACTGCCATAAAATGTGAATGTCTCTCGCATTCCTCTCTTCCTTTCCGCTTGAGCCTTATCCCAGATGAGGGTGGGAGGGAGGCTTTAGGACAGATCCTGCCGCCCTGATTGCCTGGTGCAGGGTGCAATCAACTTTCTCATCTGTAGGGAAACAGGTTAGGTTGCTGATAGGCAGGTTCAGTGGGCCTGCCGGGGACCGCCGGGGCAGGGCCCACCAGCTCACCCTACTGTGAGGGAGACTCGGCCAGACCTCAGCTCATAGCTGCCTGGGTAGTGTGTTAGTTTCCTAGGGCTGCCAGAAGGAAGTACCACCAATCACTCAAAACAACAGAAATTTCTTCTCTCAGCATTGTGGAGGCTGGAAGTCTGCAGTAGAAGCTTCCGTGCCCCTGACAACCCTGGGTGGCCCAGGAGGCCCTTGGCTAGTGGCAGCATCAGTCCAGTCTCAGCCTCCGCCTTCACGCGGCCATTTCCCCCCGCTTGCCTCTGCCTTAGCACGTGTTGTCTCCGTGCCTGCATTTCTTCTCGTCTTATGAGGCCACGCCTACTCAGGTGTGGCCTCATCTTAACTAATTCCATCTGCAATGACTCTAGTTCCAAATGAGGTCATAATCTGAGGTACCGGGGCTAGGACTTCAGAACATCTTTTGGGGTAACACCATTCAATCCCTAACAGGTAGGTACCGAGCAAGGTAGAAGGAAGCACCTGTGGGGTTCTTCACTGTTTTCTGTGCAACACACTTTGCTTCTAATCAGAGTCTCTCATCTAACAAAGACTCCCTAAGCACAGAGCATCGCCCAGCACCGTGTGGCCAAGAGAAGGCTCTCGGTCACTGCACCAGGCTCGCCCACTACCTGCCCACGTCTAGACGGCCAGCGTCACTGAAGAGAACAGTGGCCTATGCCCTCTTGGTCAGGACGGCAGAGCTGTTTCTTGACAGAAAAGAGTCAACTCTCCTCCTCCTCCCTGAGCCGTCACTGATGGAGACCCTGCATCGCCCACCCTCCCTGCAGGCCTCGGCCCTTTCGCGCGAGCGGACGTGACTCAGAGCCTCTCAGCGTCCCGCATTTCCAGGACAACCCTCACCACTGCCAGATTCCTCTTCCTTAAATACTGCTTTGATCGTCGTTACTCCCCTGCTCGAGAAGCTTCAAATAGATCCCTCTGCCTGCAGAGTAAAGACGGCCCTGCTCAGCCTGTGATGCAGTCCCCGCAACGTGGCCTTAACCTGCTTTTTCCAAACGCACCTCCTACTTGCCGCCCACACAAACCTTCCTCTTGAGCCAAACCTCCGCAGGCTGGCCCGAGCGTGCCTGGCTCTCCCGTCTGAGCCTCTGCTTGTGAATTGTCCCTCCAATCCCTCTCTCCATAAATGCTCCCTATTCTTCACGGGACAAGTTCTTTCACCGACTCACCCTTCATTGCCCAGCCCAGAGCGACATCTCTCCCTGTTCTGGGTTTTCCTGTTTGTTGTCTGCACCCAGTTGGTGCTTCTGGTTCTCTGCAAACTTAAGCACCAATACCAGGCTGGTGAGGAGGCACTGTGCAGCCGTGGTAATGGAATCTTCTGGCAGCGCTGCCCCTTCTCCCTTTAAAAGGCAGGCATCGTGATCTGGGGATACAGGGGAATGGGAAACTTACCAGGGAAGAAATAGCTGGCATTTACCCTAACAAAAAGGCTGTTTCATTAGCAAATGAAATTCTTCGCTGCTTGCTTACAAAGTCCACTGCACTTTGATTTTTAAAGCCTAGACTCTGATGTCACAACCTTTGTGTGTCAAGCTGGCACCGCTGACTTCACCTCCGCCCCACCGGGGCGCTGGCTTCCGTCCTGTGTTCTGAAAGCAGGGATGAGATCCACGGATCCCTTTCCACTCTCCTGCCGGGTGCCTCGCAGCAGGGTTGTGATTTTACAGCAGGGCTGGCTGGCACGAGAGCACAGTGCTGTGGGGCAGGAGCCGAGCTGACTGCTCATGCCCGACTCAAGCCTAGGACCTTGGCTTCAGCAATACCGTAGCCTCGACAAACAGGCCAGGAAGCCCCGGAGCCCTGTGGCATTGACAGAGGAAGAAGCCGTTACACACCGTACGTTTAAAGAAGAGACAGTTCTTTCTGGGACCACGGCATGAGACATCCACGAAGCTGCCGGCTATGATGAAACAGTCCCTTGACTAGAAGTTCGAATGCCTGATTTCTGACCCTCCATTAACTCCTGAAATGACTGGCAAAAGCTCTTTGTTCTCGGTGGCTGTTTCCTCATCAGTAAATGAAGGATATTTTTTTCTGATCACCACTTGGGCCTCTTCCAGCTCCAGAGCTCTGTTCATCTGGTCAACTTTGTGTGCGACACTGAACTGAATAACCTCTTAAGGTCTCGTCAAACCGTATAACCACTAAGCCTTGCTATATTCCCTGCTGCAAAAAGAAAGAATATATACATTTGTGAAAATCTACACAAACCATTCCATGGCTTTGGAATTGTGCTCACAGTTTTTCTGTGCGTCAGTTTTTGTCTATTTGTTTAATCTAAAATGGCATGTAATAATTTTTCAAAATTGCTGACTCCATCAAATATGGCTAACTTACTATGAAAAGGAATCCATCAGAAGATTCTTTGAGATCCCATAGAATCAGCTCTGTGAGCAGGGAGCCAGGGTCAGGAAAAGGGCATGCCACAGCCTGACTCCGTTTTTGATGTCTGAGCATTGCCAGCTTTTACATCTCCACCCTTCTTGCCTGTCTGTCCCACAAAGATTCTTTTATTGAGACAAAATTCACTATTGTAGCCATTGTAAAATGTACAATTTAGTGGTTTTTAGTGTATTCACCATGTTGTACAAACATCACCACTATCTAATTCCACAACATTTTCATCGCCTCAAAAAGAAACCTCATCCCGTTAGTGGTCACTCCCATTCCACGCCCTCCCAGGCCCTGGGACCCACTAATCCACTTTCTGTCTCCATGGCCATGCTGACTCTGCATAGTTCATAGAAGTGCAATCACAGAATATGTGGCCTTTTGTGTCTGTTTTATTTCACTTAGCTTAGTATTTTCAAGGTTTATCCATGTTATAGCTTGTATCAGTACTGCATTCCTTTTATGGATGAATAAAATTCCATTATATTGACTATACTACATTTTATCTCTCCTTTCATCAGTTGATGAGCATTTGGGTTGTTTCCACTTTTGGGCTATTATGAATAATGCTGCTATGAACATCAGTGTACAAGATTTTGTGTGAACATGTTTTCAATTATTTTGGGTTATAAGAGTGGAATCGTTGACTCATACGAGAACTCTATGCTTAACCTTGTGAGAAACTTCCAGGTTGTTTCCCAAAGTGGCTTGAGACACCTTGGAACAACATTTTGCAATCTCACCAGCAGTGTAGAAAGGTTCCAATTTCTTGACATATTCGCCAACACTTATTTTCCATTTTCTAAATAATAGCCATGCTAGTGGGTATGAAGTGGTCTCACTGTGGTTTTGATTTGCATTTCCCTAATGGCTAATGATGTTGAGTATCTTTTAATATACTTATTGACAATATGTACATCTTCTTTGGAGAAATGACTGTTCAAATTCTTTGACCAGTGTTTAATTAGGTTGTTTTTTTATTGTTCCATTGTAACAGTTCTTTATACATTCTGAATACAAGTTCCTTATCAACTATATGATTTGCGACTATTTTCTCCCATTCTTAGGGTTGTCTTATCACATTCTTGGTAAGTCCTTTGAAGCACCAAAGATTTTAATTTTGCTAAAGTCCATTTTGTCTATTGTTTCTCTTGTTATTTGTGCTTTTGGTGTTACAGCTAAGAAACCATTTCCTAATCTAAGGTCATGAAGATTTGTGCCTATGTTTTCTTCTAAGGCTTTTATGGTTTTAGCTTTTAAATTCAGGTCTTTGATCCATTTTGAGTTAACTTGGAGTATGGTGTGAGGTAGGGATTCAACTTCAAATTTTTGCCTGTGGATATCCAGTTGTCCCAACGCTATTTGTTCAAAAGACTATTCTTTTCCCGTGAATGGTTTTGGAGTGTTGTTGAAAGCCAAGTGACTATAGATATATGGGTTTATCTCTGGACTCTTGATTCTGTTTCATTCACCTAGATGTCTCTCCTTATGCCAGTACCACACTGTTTTGATTATGGTAGCTTCTTACAAAGATTTTTGATAATTTAGAGAGAAATGATTAAAAAAAAAAACAAAAAACCTACTCATTGTAAGAAGATAGAATTGCACCAATATTTTTTGAGGTTAATTTTTAATTTTTAAATCATTTTCCCTTTATTAGAGAATTTGTGGTTTACGAAACAATCATGCATAAAATACAGGATCCCCCTATATAACCCCACCACCAATACCTTGCATTGGTATGGAATATTTGTTACAACTGATGATAGCACATATTTATAATTGTACTTTTAATTAAAGTCCATGGTTTAACTTAGGGTTCACTGTAACCCTACATACAATCTAACATTTTCCCTCTTAATCATATTCAGATATATATTTCAGTGCAGTTAATTACATTCACAATGTTGTGCTGCTGTTCGCCTCTGTTGTCAGAAAACAGATTTCACAGGTTACAAGATGTTAGCTTACCTGACCCTGGATACAATTAAAGTGGTGACAACCCTGCTCCTATCCTCGAGAACTAAATAATCTATGTATTTTTTAGAATAATTTTATGTTGCTGAAGAAAATACTACATATTAAAAACTTTAATAAAATAAATTTGCATTCTAAAAGAAAATGTTAAGCTTTTTTTGAAAATTTCACCAATAATATCATGACTCAGACACAATTATTTTAATTTCTTCATGGCATCCTTCTAATCTTTAGCTATGAGCATATATATTTTTACATGTTTTCATCATATTATATGTTCAATTTTCCTTCTGTTTGTTAAATTTAGTGCTTTTATAAATAATTTTCATATTGTAATGGCTACTTATTATGCTATTGTTACATGTCACAATTTACTTAACCAATTATTGTTTTGGGTTTTCCATATATTTTTTTGCTCTCAAAGATAACTTTGGGGGAAGCGGGTGTGGCTCAATGGATAGAGCTCCCGTTTACCATATGGGAGGCCCGGGGTTCGCTTCCCGGGGCCTCCTTGTGAGGGCAGGCTGGCCCGCGCGGCGCGGTGGGCTGATGCAGCGGGACCTCACAACAAGGGGAAGATAAGCGGACACGGAAGAAACACACAGCGAATGGACACAGCAAACACAAGCAGCAAGGGGGGGATAAATAAATAAATAAATAAATCTTTAAAAAAAAAAAAGATAATAACTTTGTAACTATGGCTTATTTTTCTTCTTTTGAATTATTTCCTTGGGATAAATTTCTATCAGTCCAATTAATCACATTATGAACATTTTTATTTATTGCCACATTCTTCTCTAAATGTATTTTATCAATTGAAACTGCTAACAGCATTGTCTGAATATGTGCGTTCCTAAGCAACCTGTCCTGACTGGTCACCTTTCTACCTTCACCTGGTAGATCTCAGGGGACCAAAGGGGAGGCCTTTCTGTTTGGAGTTATCCACCAATGGGGAGGCCTTTCTGTTGGAGTTATCCACCAATGGGGAGGCCTTTCTGTTGGAGTTATCCACCAATGGGGAGGCCTTTCTGTTGGAGGTATCCACCAATGGGGAGGCCTTTCTGTTGGAGTTATCCACCAATGGGGAGGCCTTTTTGTTGGAGTATCCGGGGCTTCCTTTGAGCCTGAGAGTTTCAAACCCGACTTGGTGATCAGGGTCTTGTGGGCTTTTGGGCGTCATGGTTACAGCTTTGTTCTCAGGCAGTGACCTTCCCTCAGGGGGTTTCTGGGCAGCGACCCATGGCTGTTCTCTCACCAGGGGGGTCCCAGCTATTACGGCTTTATTCTCACCTTTATTCTCACCAGCCGCCTCCCCTGTTTCCTACACGAACCTGCCCCAGAGCCATGCTGTATCTATATTTCGAGTGCTTCCCCCCCACACTTAACATTATTTACCCAGATTCATAAATAAGGACATTAGTTTTACAGTGTATTTCTTTACCTCTAAAATTAATGTGACAAAGTGAAAGTGGGGTGCTTAAGTTTGAGTTTCCAGAAAGGTCTGGGCCAGAGCTCATGGCACCAACCGCCCCATTTGAGTGAAATCGTAAGGCCCTCTAGTCTGGGATCACTGGGGGGCAAGGCCTGGGAAAAGCACATGTCATTGAGCTCCTTGATAATGTCAAGCCTTTCAGGTTTTTCCTATCTGTATCCTGAGACCCTTCTGATAAAGCTAGAGAGTGTACCTGTAGTTTAGTGGAGTGCCTGGTTCTCCTGTCATCTCCTTCATCAACCACAACCGATAAGATAAAAAATACGTTAACAAATGACTGCATTTGGAGTTTGCTATTAAGTGTTTTTTAGGTGCTGATAAATATTTCCATAGTAATTATTCACATTGAATCAACTTTAACAATTAAATTATTATTAACAGAGACTGGGCTTATAGCTGATGTACAGAGTTACATAAAACTTATAACTCTCTCCCAGTCATTGTTTTATTTCATAATTGTTGAATCTAGTTTTATTCATGTATAGACCCCGTATCTTTTTATAATGGACTTGACATTTGAGGAAGTATTTGCCTTCTGTAACGATGTGTCCCCTCTGTCTCTTTGGGGAGTTTTCATCCTTTCAGTGGAAATAGTAAATTCAAGGTTCAAAGTCTTGTTTGGTGAAAGTAGCCACCCATCAGCTTTTCATTCCATGAAGCATTTTTCGAGTATTTTGAATCATCCTCATATTTGTGGACATTTCCCCTCCCCTATTTTATGGTATTTTTCTTCACAACTATTAACACTGATGCCCATTTTCAATTTTTTTCATAACAGTTTGGCTCAAGTTGAAACTTAGGAGTTTGCTGAAGATGGAATTCACCTTAGGGTCAGCAGTTATCACTCCTAGAGGTAAATGATGTTGTGGCTGGTCTCTGTGATAACCTTTTACAATTATAGACTTCATATTTCTTAGGCAATACTCTGGGAAAATGCATAGAGATTTTAAGTTGATTGATGGGCTGCTCAATTGTCGCAAGCTATGAAATATTCAGATATTTACAAGTACCGTGTGGTGAAAACATATCCCATCGACTGCAGTACTCACAAGAATCTTTTTTTTTTCCCTTCTTTTTCTCCTTGTCTTTTTTTTTTTTTTGAGGTACTGGGGCCAGGGATTGAACCCGGGACCTTGATGTGGGAAGCCAGCGTTCAACCACTGAGCCACGTCAGCTCCCCTGAGTTAGTTTTCTTGTTTGTTTGCTTGTTGTTTGTTTTTGTTTTTAGGAGGCACCGGGTATCGAACCTGGGACCTTCCATGTGGGAAGCAGGCACTCAACCACTTGAGCCACATCCACTCCCAAGTATCATTTTTAACTGGCACGTTTATCCAGCTGTGTTGCTTTTTTTTAAGCCCCAAAGTGCTTCTGCGCTGCCTCCATCTCCCCACTTCACCCAGCGCACCACTGCTGTCCCCAGCTTGGGTGGAGCTCTCGTTACCAAAGCTTAACCTAGATAACCCTTGAAGTTTCCTCCCTCCTTGGGAGACTATGATTCAGAGTCAGGATTTCTAGTAACACGGAGGAAACTGCCTGCCAATAACCTTTTAGATATTATCTCAGTCTTCATGGTACTTACTCAGATATTTAATAATAACTTTTAATTGTAAAAGCAAAAGTATGCCCGGAAAAGATCATTGTGCTGACCTAGATTTGAAGCCTAGCTTAGCCACGCAGTCTTTCCAAGGCCCAGCTTCCTCACCAGAAAACCCGGGCACTGCCTACCTCCTCCCACATCTGCTGGGAACATCAAATGAGATAAAGCAGGGGAGGCTTTTAGCAGTGTTGTTTCCCCCCTTTCCCTCCCTTTGGTTGCTGGAGCCTTTGTATTAGAAAGAGGCTCTAATTACCAAAAGAGCTTATTCACTTCTTCCTTGCCTGGTGGGTCTAATGCCTGCTGGGTCCCTCTGAGCACTGGCCACCCTGGACTTACCTTCTCCGGAGCTGCAAGAAGAGCAGAGATACGATTTCACTTAAGGGTACCTTTTGAATGTGTGACGGGAGCATATTGTATGACAAATTGCCATGCAAGGAGGGGAACAAGCCAATTCTTCTCAGTTGGGTTCACAGCAAATTCTATTGGAGTGGGAGTCTGGAAATAGAGGAGACAGGAAATGGCAATGTAATAGAAAACATATTTGCATAGAAGCTTTTAATCATAGCCAATCTCTCTGTAATGGGAGAAAGCACATGCATTCTGACAAGAAGATCCCTGGGCTATCTAAGGCCCCTGTACACCTCCCGCCTCTTGAGTGACCTTGAAAAAAATCCCACAGTGCGGATGGAGAAGCGGGGAAGAAGACGGCTGACGCTTAGATGCGTGTGAGATCCTGGCCCACCTTGAAATCTGCTTTACCAAACGTTTAGGCAAGGCGAGAAGGACCTCTGGGCGTTCTGTGAGCAGAGATAAAATTGCCAATGCCTTTGCGTGGGGTAGCTTTTCCTTTCCAAGTTTTATCAAGAGGTATGAACACCATGTGGCCTTTGCCTTTATATGGGCAGTCCACGCTGTAATTGTTTCTCACAAACCCGGGTGGCTTAGTCTGGCAGAGGACCCTTCGTGGACAGACCCTTGGCCTTTCCAGTTGCCATGCTTGCCCTGCCCTGTAAACGGTTGATGCTCTGCTTCCGGAGTTGGCAAACTATGGCCCATGGGCCAAATATGGCCAGCTGTCTGTTTTGTAAAAAAAGTTTTATTAGAACACATACATGCTGTCTAGTTTGCCAAAGAGCTGCCAATGCAAAGTACCAGAAATGGGGTGGCTTTTATAATGGGAATTTTATTTGGGGTGAAAGCTTACACCTCCGAGGCTATGAAATGTCCTAATCAAGGAACCATTAGAGATGCTTTCTCACCAAAGCCAGCTACTGGTGGTCCTGGCATCCTGCCGTGTGGCCATCAGGCATATGGCAGGGCTGTCTCCTAAGCCTTGAGCTGCTCCGTGGGCCCAGCCCCTCAGGCGCCTCTTTTCCTGCCTCTGTGCTCTGCTGATTCCAGACTCCAGGACTTCTCGCAGGCCCCTCGGGGCTCTCCACCTTTCTGCAGTCCTCTCTCTCACATGGTCGGGTCAAAATGGCAGCTTCCTTTTTCTGTGTCCTCTTTCTCTCTGTGTCTCCATTTATAGAAGACCCAGCAAAAGGACAGAGACCCAACCTGTGTCACGCCTCACTGACCTAGTCCAATCAAAAGGGCCCCCCACCCACAGGAATGGGTTAGTTCAAGAGCATAATCTTTTCTTGGATTCACCAAATTCAAACTGTCACACACACTCAATGTAATATGGCTGCTTTCACCTTACAAGAGCAGAATTGAAATATTCTGAAAAATATTTCAGAATATTCTGAAAAAAAAGCCTGAAATATTTACTATTTGGCCCTTTACAGAAAAAGTTTGCCAATCCATGAGCTCATGCCAGCTTGCTTGCATTTCCCTCCAGAGCGCAAACTTTTCCATGCTCTGCCCTTTTCTCAGTTTCCTCACTGGTCCACGCGGCTGTCCTCCCTGTCCTTTAAGGTTTACTGCTGACAACATTGCTCCTGGCAGCTTTCCTTGGACCCCAGATTGAACTAAGTGCTCTTGAGGGACAAGGGTTGTATATGATTAACTTCATACTCAAGACTACACACTACCTGGTACAAAGCCGGCAACCTCACTACTGTTTGCTGGGTCTGGATTTCACTGTTACCTGATGCTGCTGTCGAGGGCAGAAGAGTAACTGCCAGTGGTGGAGGGATGGTTGGCTGAGACTTTTCATGGCAAATGCACTGAAGCTTCACTATTGCATAACCTGTTGTCAAGCAAAATTAACTGCCAGCTCTGTCCTGGACCCCATCCAAGGGAGTTTACTCAGAAGTATCAAGGGAAGCACGTTCTGAATCTCGTTTTAATTGTCACAATCTCCCTCCATAGAGGCTCCACGGGCTCCATGATAGAGAGGCCCCAGGACCGTTGACAAAAAGAGACCCTCTTCCTGAATGCCAAGGGCAAGTTCCCTCTTGGGCTCCCCTTGATCAGATAGGATTCTGAGGTCCCATTACATACCTTCCCTCAAACCCCCACCCCAACCCCCCAAGCCCTGTCTTCATATTCTGAACAGAGCCTTTTATTTTGAGTTGGATTGTCAGAAACACAGCTAATGTAGAAAATTGATTTCATGAGACGTTCACCAGGGAAATGGCTAGATATGGATTTCTCAGTGCAAAATGACTGAGCATTGATATATAAATATGCATGAATGCAATTTATTGGAGCGCTAAATGATGAGGAGAATTGCCCTTAGCTAGGTTGTATCTCATAGTACAGTGTGCAATTGCAGTAGGTTAATTCATCTTTATTTTAAAACCCAGTTACCTGATGGTCTAGAAGGAGACAGTAAATCAGATAAGAATTTGTGGGTTAGTATAGAAAATGATCTTGGAAGAAGGTCGATACAGTGACTCACCTTGTAACTGACTTGTGATCTTATCCAAGTTATACATTAAGAATCTTACATTATGACTAATTCAAGTTGAGCCTTTAAAGGACCTGCAATATTTGAAATGAAATAAGATCTTCGTCCAAGCAGGAAGTGGGTGCCTTACCCCAGTGCAGAATGATCCCAGCCTGCAGAGTTTGCTTCCTCTGGTCTGGCTGACTGCCAACTAAGCAGGCATCACGTCCCTATACTGTGGCTCCTCAGGAACTTTGGGTCCCTTCCTCTGCTCTTCTTCTTGCCATTTCAGGCACAAAGAATGTGTGAGCTAGAAAAACGCAACAGTTTGTCTAATCCACAGCTTCCACTCTACAGACAAAGGAACCAAGACTTGGAGAGGCGAAATGACTTGCCAGCGCCCCTAGGAAACTTCGGGGTTGAGACTTGAACCCCTGTGTACAGGTTCCTAAAATGGTATCCTTGTCATACCATGGTGTAAAGAAAGTTTAGGAAGATTGAAAACTAGATCAGCCAGAATCACAGATTTGAAGCAATGGGAAACTACATGATCAACTTGGAGATTAATTTATTGACAGTACTTACTGAGCACCTAGAAGATAAAAGAGAGGTGTTGGGCCATGTGGATTTCAGTTATCCTGGAAGACTAGAGTATGGTGGTCTGGTTCAAATCTATCAGTTAGCATTAGTAAGCGGGGTCATCTCCGAAGTGAAAGGCATTCCGTGGAATAGCATGACCACTAATAAGTTAGCTGAACATTTTTATACAGTGATTCTAAGTTCAAGGGTTTCTGAACCATTTTAAAGACTGAAAGCAGCCCAGCACAATTGCCATGCAGTATTTAATACAGCAGTGCATCAGAGGACCATTATTTGAATTTAAAACATAGTTAGCCATAAACATTCTCATTAGAATTCTAAGGAAAGAAGCATCTACCAACTGGCATCCCCTCCAACATCCTACATCTCCCCAAAATCACACGTAATTTATCTGAAATCTCTGATCTCAGACTGTGCCCTAGTTTTCATTTCACATTTGAGCCTGGACTATATCTTGTCACTGGTGGGTAATCCACTGAATGCAGGGGGGCAGGAAGTAGTGAGGCACCCAAGAAAGAATATTTTGATTCGAGGGAGAGTGAATTGTCATCTATTGGTAAATAACCCCTGAACCCCAACAAGCCTACATCTGTTCAGTGTTCCTTTTTTCTTCTTGCAATGCTATAGAAATTCAGAGCGTCATTTATAACAAAGAGAGATGCAGATGCAAATAATGGCTCATGCAAGCTCCATAGTGTTTAAATCTTGGCAATAAAACTAGACAGACTGAAAAGCCAGAAGTTTGACTTGACTATTAGAACCACCATCTATGTGCTTTTTGCCCCAGAACCAAATTCCCTTAATTGATATTCCTGTGGATTTTAAGAGATTTAACATATCAGAGTGTGCCTGAACTTGTGACAACTCTTCTCTTATCCTCAGCATTCTTAATTATTAGCGCTTTAATATCTTGTTTCAAAGTCACATCACAGCTCTTTCCGTTGGTCATTCATCAATGGAATGTGTCACGTCTGATAAAGAGCAAAGCATTTTTGTACAGATTTCTAGTTTGTGCTCCCCTTTCTTTAATGGTCCTATTTGGGGCAGGCCCCTTGACTTCTCCAGTCCTCTGTTTTCTTGATGACAAAATAAGTTTTTAATGAGATTACCTCTAAGGTCCTGTCTAGTTCTAACATTCTCAAGGAGTCCTTACTGCTGTGCTGTACATTTCTAATATATTTCTAAAATAGAGATGAACAATTTTTAAGAGTTTTGGGGGGAGGTGGTGATGTGAGGGGAAATGAAACTCATTGCTTAAAAGGCAAAGAAAAATGAATGACAAAATCCGTGGTCGAAATCTGAACTGGGGTGGGGTTGGGCGGACACAACATGGAGTTTCCTATGTCAGCCAGCTTTTGGAAAAGGTATTTGGAGACACCCCAGGAAGCCTTGGAGCTGCTGATAGCACAGTAGCACGCAGCTGCCTTGCAGCCCAAGTCCTGAGCCGCTCCCCCTTCCTCTTTCCCCTTTCCCTGTTTTTCTCCCGAGTTTCAACAGGTGAATGGCTGTGGGAGGAAGTGAAGGGGTGGCAATAAATTGGGGCCCAGAAAGGCTCCAGTGAAGGATGATGAGAAAACTCTTCCCCATCCCACCCTGGTCGATGGACCACAGAAGGGCCACTACCATGATGGAAAGGTCCTGGCCTTCGGGGCTATTTTGGGGCTTTGGCAGTGGCCCCATAGGAAGGGCGGTCTAGTTTCTACAGATTCCACACAACAAGCGATCTTGTAAAAATATTTTATTCTGTTCCTGTCTGTGTAAGTCACTTCCTCGATGACAGAGTTAGCCTGGATGCTTGTTCCAATACGGTAGGAGAGGAAGAGACAGCTTTAGGATTCTTTGTCCTGCACCTCATAGACGGCTCACCTGATCCTGCTCACGTCTCCACCTCCATCATCCAAACCAGCTGACTAAATCCATTCCAGCCCCCACCCAGCCCACCCAAACAGCACAAACTACACCAGACAGAAGGTACAAGACCACGCAGAGAAGACTGCCCTGTGACACCTCCCTTTTCCTTCTTGGTGAATTCAAAACACTTCCACGGCAAAATGGCAGCTCGCGTCTCCCCTCTGGGTCCTGTAGTTTACAACTGGAATTCCAGGAAGGTAGTCGTTTTAATATAAAATGTCATTAAACAAAGAATCTTTTTTCCCATAACTAGTCACAAAATGCACAGTGGTGCCTAGCACTGACCCATCTCTAGACAGAAGAGAACTAGGAAAATTTGACTTAATTCGTGGCAGAAGGATTTTGATTGTTCAGAAGGATTTATTCCTGTATAAAAAGATTTATTAGGAACCGCAACAGCTTCCTGAGAAAGGATGTCAGTCCTCGTTCTCTCCTTGGCGATGTTTAAGCAAAGCATAATCGTCCCCCCACTTCTCTGCCTGGAAAATCAGAGTCATCCTGCTGGAAGCTCTGAATGAGCAGCAGTGCTGCCCTTCCCACAGCCTTCCCGTGGGCGCTGTGGTCGACCTCGGCCAGACCCCATAACCACAGCTGGAGCCTGCTGAGGCTACTGGCAGCGTCTTCTCCATCCAGGAAACACCAGGGAATGAAAGAGCTGGAGGAGAGATTTTTCTCCCCTTAGGACAAAGGTCTCATGTTTTTCTAGAGTCTTGTGTAGTTTAGAACAGAGAGAATGGAAACCACTGAGCAGACCTGTTTCTTTGCATTAAATGATCATTCAGCCCAGTATTGTTCAATATGCAAGGCACGGTGGCAGCAACAGAATATGTCAAAGCTATGATCCTTTCCTACCTTCAAGGTGTGCAAACACTTATAAAAGTGTAAGTAGTGTAAAAAGCAGCATATGGGTTAGAATCAAGGAAGCTCAAGGACAGCGCTTTACAGCAGAGGGAGCGGAAGAAGCAAGTGCTGAGAGCCGCGCTCCCTGGAGCTTCAGCAGCGCCAAGGGACAGGCAGACAGCGTGCTCTCCCAGGGCCTTCCCCTTCGTCTATGGCTCTGGCTCGAGGAAAAGACAATTTTCCAAACAAAAAAAAAAGATGGCTAAATTACATCTTTTGATCCAAAATATGTGGTCAATGCTTTCTTTTCCTTTTTAGAATCAGAATAATTAGGGATGAGAGTTTCTTGTGAACTTCAGGGGCTCCCGGGTCTTTGCGTGACGAGGACTCCACTGGCCTCGCTTTTCCCTAACACAAGGGCTGCAAGGCTTCTGTTACTTAGGTGAAGACTGATTTACTCCAACAGTAAGGAGAGAGGCAAAAATCAGGAACTGCCATTATCCAAACAGCCCCTCAATTCTGTGCCCCCACCACAGTCATTGCAGACCCCCAGCTCTCAAGGACGTTGACTCGCGGCTCTCTTTAACAGGAGCTTCCGTTTTATTTCCCATAAACAAAACAGAACCTGACTGCATTAGAAGCCCATCTCAACGAGTTCCTCCCAAGAGAGCACAGAAGGACTCTGGGATACTTTGGTTATTTGGCTATTTTTAGATCCCCCTTGCAAAGCTGACCCATCCCCTCTGGGCATCCATATCACAGGCTAAGTCCTGAGAATGCACTGGGCAGGAATGTAGAACTAGGTCTGCCAAAGCCTTTCCAGGTCCCGGCCAGGCTGCAGAAACCGGGAATGCCGTGCTGGGCCTGCTCTGCAGTCCTCTCTCTGCACCAACCCTGCTGCCTGCAGAAAGGAGAGCCCCAGGGCTAACTTGTCTGTTTAGAACCAGCGGGGGAATCCTGAGGCAGCCTTGGTGATTCCAGAGCCTTCAGGCAATGAATGGCTCAACAGCCAGCCTCAGTACCCCTTCTCCTCTTTCTGTAGAATCATTCTAAAATGCAAGCTTAGCAGTAACCATTATGCATCTTTTCTCTTTGCATTTGTGAAAAGAGAGATGTAGCTTTTTACCTTCCACATCCCAGACATGAAGCGCCTACAACTGATTTCATTTATGACCTGGGTTAAGTGGAATTTTTACTACATTGTTTATTTAATAATCTTGCTCTACTCTGCAAACTCAGTCAGCCAAGGCTAATTCCTACCTAAGAGAACAAACAGCTTCCCCAAAGTACCTATTGATATGCATACACTAAGTACATAATTCAGCTCTTTCCAATTGAATATAATACATGCATACATTCATTTGTGCCAGTCTAATCTCCACTTGGCTTTTAAAATCTGACCTTGCTGTTGACTCTGTGTGAAATTATAGTCATATTTATTCTGTCTGGTACCGGAGCTAAGGATTGTGACTTTTTAAAAATTATGAGGATGGAAGAAAGTGGTATTTGATAACCAAAAAACCCAAAATCATACCCTTAAAGTTCACTGCTGATCGCTAAATTCAAAGCAATATCCTAAAAGGTCAATGCGGTTTTTATTTTAGAGACATAAAGATGGCCATCTCAGCATCAGTAACATTTAACCAACATATAAAGACAACTGGTTTTTTTAAATGAAAGCAGTATGTAAAATTTCCATTATATGTTAAATACTGTCTTTTACTTTAAGTGAAGGTAAATTAGCACACTTTTTTCTAGATTACTAAATACCTCATAAGAAAATACCATTGTGACTGTCATGAAAATGCTTGTTACAATTTTTGCTTTTAAATGCACTGATGACTATCTTTTAAATGTAACAAATGACTTTTAAAAATAGTTTCAACATTCTGTTTGGTGTACTGTAGGATCTTTCACTTCTTGTAGAAGTGAAACTAGAAGTTTTCACAAGGGGTTACAAGGTATTTGGCAAAAATATTTGGTGGAATAATGTCTAATCTTCACATGGGAAGGTAAGTTACTTTTTTGAAGGTACTTGGAATGACAGAGTAGAAGGAGTTAGGTTTTTCATGCGTGAAAAGGTTGATTGATTTACACAGTAGTTTCTATTGTTATTACAATTCATTGTTATGTTTCATGTTAAATGTGTCATCCTATGTCAATTCCATCACCAGGTGTTATTCTGCCTCCTACCAACTTCTTGACTCTGTTCTTGCTGCTTCAGACAACACAAAACACAGCTCTCTCCCACTGGACCTCCCAGCAGCTTGCCCTGGCCTCCTCCACACATGTCTACCTGTCAGCCCAAATTCACTCTTTAAAATAAACATCTGGGGGCAGATGTGGCTCAAATGGTTGGGCGTCCGTCTGCCATATGGAGGGACCTGGGTTCGATCCCCAGGACCTCTTGGTAAAATAAAAAAAAAATATATATATATATATAGAAGGCGCATGGGCTGCCACGCTCTGTGTGCCGGTGAGCCTCCAGGCCCCGGGAGCCATGCAGCAAGAAGATGACGTAACAGGAGAGAGACGCAGGGGAGAGACAAGACGAGATGCTCCAAAAACCAGGAACCGAGGTGGCACTGGTGCCAGAACACCTCTCTCCTACCTGGGAAGTCTCCAGGATCGAATCCTGGTGAAGACTAGAGTAGGAGGAGGAGAAGAGATGGCAGGAAACAGACACAGAGAATTGCCCAGCAAATGGACACAAAACAGCAAAACGGGGAAGGGGGAATTTAAAATGGATAAAGTAAATAAATAAATCTGAGCCCGCCTGCCACTTCACTGCTTACAGCAGTTCAACGACCTCCTGCTGCCCTTGGGATAAAGTCCAAAGTCTGTGGCCCTGCAGGATCTGCCCACTTCTCTGGCTTCATCACCTGCTGCACTCCTCCCCGTTTCCAGTTTTAGCTTTCCTGGTCTTCTGCCTTGGTGTCTTGCCCATTGTGTTTTCTCTTCCTGGATTATTTCCTTCACTCTTGCTTCATTTTATGTGCAGAGACTTCAGCCAGCTCAGAACTACTTGCAGAGTCAGCGTAAACCTTCTTTGTCTCGGAGAAGGAATCTCTGATACCAGGTTGGGTGAATTGTGTGTTTCTATCGCCACCTCCACTCCTTCTCGGTAATTATTAATCTCTTGCAGTTGTGTGCTCAGCGCCGGTATTCCTAGTTGCACAATAAACCCATGAGAGGGGCCATTTCTGCCTAGGCATCACTGTGCCTGAGCAGCTAGCTCAGGGCTGCGTTTTAGGCACTGTAAATGTGCTCCAGTAAAGACAAAAATGGATTTTCCCAATAATCCTGTGGGGCAGACAAAGATGGGCATAGTACACCCTTTTAACAGGTGAGTGACATGATTAGAGAAGTTAATTGACTTGTTAACAGTTACATGTCTAGAAAGTATAGAAGTGGGATGAGCATTGAGGTCAACCTTAAAAATGCTTTTTTCCTGTGTATGAAATCAATACATGTTCATTGTAGAGATTTGGGGGGACATTTTTTTTAAAGCATGTAGAGTAAAAGAAAAAAAAATAAACCACCCACAATTTTATCCCCAAGCCTTTTTCCTACCGTCCTTAAAGTCATACAGCTGCACATTCACGCACGAGCACATCCTAACATCTTAAACTTAAGAACGTTCTTATAGTATAAGAAAGCCTTAACAAACATAAATATAATTGTATTAGTACATTTACATACACGCAGATTATGTGGCGAACCCATGAAATCAAGCATGAAAAGTATGGCGAAGAATATAGAAGAAAGTTTACACAAGAAGATATCCAAGAGGTCAATCAGCATATGAAAAGCTGCTAACCTGAAGCCACAAGGTGAGAGCATCACACACCCCGAGATCGCTAAAGCAAAGGGAGAAGAGGATGAAGAGTGTCACAGCATAGTATTTCAATTCCAAAGGTCTCTGCAAAATGTACCCAGGAAAGGATATAAGAAGATTGAAGAGAATCAGAGTTCTGGCCACGATGGTGGGACTTGTTAGGAGATGCTTGCCTTATCTGCCCCAGCAAAAATCTAAATTTCCCCTAAATGCCTTTGGCGGAAGCTATGAAGGAGGGTTCACCTCAAAAGTCCCAGCTGAGTTTTATCAAGTAGCCAGGGCTAGAGATCTATTGTACTATATTACAATGAGCATTATTATACACATGAGTCACTCTGAGCATGCACTCTGTGTGGTTGCAAGACTTCTTATCACTGAACAGCTGCACCACTGAACTGCAGTGGAGCTTCATCTCCTCAGGTGACCAGTGGAGCTGGGCTCCGTCACTCCCAGTGGGTGTCACTGGGCCTCACTCCACAAGATGAAGGAAAAGTCATGGAAGTGGCCGAGTACTTGACCTGGTCCTCAAGGAATCAAGGGTTAAAAAAACAAACAAACCAGGAATTCTTACCCCAGAAGAGTTTTTTTGTTTTTTTGGCAATTAGCAATCAATTAGTCCACCCCCAAGGTCATGCATCTACTTGGCCAGGTTATGGTGTCCAGTTATTGGGTCAAGCAAGCACTGACCTGATTGTTAGCAGGGGGACATTTTGTGGATTTAAATCATCAGTCAGTTGATTGCCTCTATGGCTGAGTACATGTACACTCAACTGAAGAGAGGTCTCCAACGAAGAGAGAAGTCTCATCCAATCAGTTGAAGGCCTTAAAAGGAGAAGTGATGATTTCAGCAGTCAGAAGAGAGAATTTCCGTCTCCACTTCAGCCAGCCAGCTTCTCCCAGGGGGTTCATCGAAAACCTTCATCAGAGTTCCCAGCTTGCCGCCTGCCTTATGGAATTCTGACTTGCACATTCCCACAGTCACTTGAGCCAATTCCTATAATAAATCTCATCATATTCAGATGATATATATATATATATATACATAATATCCTGTCAGTTGTGTTTCCTTGGAGAATGCTGACTAATAAACCATCCAATATGTCAAGGGGTTACAGGGAAGAATTGAAAGGAAGGGATACCTACCAGCAGGAAAACAAGTTTTTTTGTTACAAAGTGGTTTTATTAAATTGATTTGGACAAACTCTAGGTCAAATAATATTTCCCGAAGATAACAGTTATGGACTATAAAGCACAACATAAAATTAGTAGCTTCAAAAGTGTTGGTCATATTCCCCAGCAACAGCATGATAAAATAATTCAACTATGTAGAAATATAAAACTTTAGGACAAGCTGGAAACTTGGAAAGCATTTAGCCTAACATCCTCATTTTGGAAAGTGAGAAAACTAGATTCAATGATTAAGCAATCTGCCCAAGCTCTCACACCTAATAGTAATAAAGCTAGAAACCAAACCAATTTTTCATAAAATTAAAATTCTAGCAATGACATTTCAACTGGCTGTCAATCAACTCAAAGTCCAAGCTCTTTCCCAATGCTCCCAATGTGGCACGGAAGAGTGAGAAGATACGCCAGTAGATCATAGTCTCAGAATTCAGGCCTGGAAGGGACTTTATTAAATAACTAAAGCAACCCTATCATTTTCAAAAGGAGGAAATGTATATGAAGTTACTTACCACACGAATTCTGCAGCTCATTAACACAGAACTTTCCTTTAGATCCTGAGCTGTCAACATTCCAAGGGGCTCCCAAGGTATAAACCTTTGCGTTTTTAAGCCCTTGGAATCATCCACTTGTAGAATAATCTCATCCTTGTCAGGTCTAGAATAAAGACAGTACGGTGTCTCCTGTAATTGAGGGTAAGATACTGCTTGTTGGTGTTGAGGCCCCTTGGAGAGTTGGTGTGACATCCTGCCCTACACGTCAGACAAGGAGCCTTTCCAGGAAGCAAGCTCCTGGATGCTAGGTAGTCATTCCTTCTTGCTGAGGATTCTCCACAGAGCTATCACTCCAGGCTCCTTTTTTATCTGGAGAATGAAGCTCTCTTGTCTTCCAGGGAGGTGTGTTGCTTGGATTTGCAGATCTGGATGAGAAGCCCAAGGGAAGGGTCCACGTCACCTGAGTTCAATGCTGGCTCTGCTTGGGAGGAAGACATCCACGTGTGGGGTTTAAGCGCCCCAAGCCGCAGGCTCCCCACACCCACCCTCCCTCTCCTCAAGGGCCACCTCACAGGTCCAGAAAAACAATTTTTACTAACCAAAAATGTGCCATGCTGCAAGTGGTACAGACAATATGTGCTCATTGTAGAGATTTTTGGGAAAATTTTGAAAGTTTACTTTTAAAGGAATAATGCTTCCATACTTGAGCTGCCTTTTGTCAGGTATCTTATGTTTTGAATTTGAAATAAAGTTTGAATTTTTAAAAAGTTTATAGAATAAAGTTATCACCAAGCCTTTTTTTCACATATATTCTATCAACTAAATTGGAAGCTATCCCTGGAGAGGATGGTGATGGGGGAATGGATAGATAAAATATGCAGAACTAGCAGAAGTAGGTAAGGAGATGACACTGGAAAGCAAGGACAGTATAAAACTCTAAGATTGCTCAGCATTCTGTGAGGAGAAAGAGAGGACGCTTTTCCTTTTATCCTTGAGTGTCTAGTATGCCTTCATTTGCCCTGACAGTCCATTCTCATCATATTTTTTTGAATCTGCTACTTGGCTTATAAATCAAAAGCAAATTTTAGAGGAGAAGATGCTATTTTACAATCAGAACTTATGTTGTTTTTTTTAAGGGGAGGTGGGCAGGGTGTGGTCTGTGGTGCCTCCTCTCGACACCACCGTACCGTGCCTCTCCCTGAACTTAACAATTTTATATCGCTTATGATAAATATTTCCAGACTCCAAGACTATAGCTGTTTGGCTGTGATGGACAATGGCAGCCTTTAACTGTGAACACATGTATGAAGGCATGAGTCAAGATCATGTGAAGAGAACAGGAACCACTGGAAATCTGCTTTACCTTCAGTACGTCCATGTGGACAGGCTATAGGGTGACGAAAGAATCCACTGAGCATGTTGCCATCAGTGCTGGAAAACTTGGTAATCATGTGTGTCTTCTAATTTTCTTAATATTTGCATAAATTATCATTCCAACAATAGAATATGACTGCACATGATGCTTTACAATGTAATGGAGTGAGAATAGTTTTATACTAATTATTGGCTCTAATTTTTAAAGAACTAATCCATAATGACCCATTGGTTATATTTAGCAATATATAGAATTTCTATGATAAATGGACTTGCATGTTTATACACTGTAGCAGTTTGGCATTGTTTATGAATTCCAAAAATAGTTATTTGGATGATGTTTGTAAACTGGTCTGTCAGAGGTATCACTTTTAATTGATTAACTTATGATTAAGGCTTTGATTGGGCCAGTAGGACATTGAGCCCCTTCCCCCTTGGTGGGCGGGGACTCACAGATAAAAGTACACAGCACAGCAGAGGAGTTAGTTGGAGTTTTGAGCTGGAGCCTTGTGGAAGTGAACACACAAGGAGAAGAACAGAGAGGAATAGAGACGGCTCCTTAGACATGGTAGAAGCCCCAGGGAGAGATAGAGAGCCATTCGCCTGACAGTCTACAGCTGGCCTTCTGGAGAGAGCACGCAGCTGAGCTCAGAGAGAAATGGAGCCCCGGGAAGAGAGGAACCCAAGAAACCTGAACCCTTGCAGACATCGCATGGCAATGGACTTTGGTGAGGGAAGTAACTTATGCTTTATGGCCTGGTAACTGTAAGCTTCTACCCCAAATAAATACCCTTTATAAAAGCCAACAGATTTCTGGTATTTTGCATCAGCACCCCTTTGGCTGATTAATACATACACTAAATTTAAAAATATCCGTTAAAAATGATGCTACATTAGAGTAATCCAGTGTGAGCTAACTCATGTCTGTACTAAGAACCAAGAGGAAAAATAAACGGATTGATGGTAGAGATGTTGTAAAGGAATCTCCTGGAGTTGGTGAGAGAGAAGGAAGAATATAATGAGTACCAGGGTTTCAAGTCTGCGTGACTGTCATTTGCCATCGCCAAAGGAAAAGCAAAAGTCAATGCAGTTCTTATGAGGAAGGTGTAAGGATAGTGTTCAGACATACTGTATTGGACATAACAGGATGAAAGGAAAACCCATATGCAGGTGAAATTGCATAGTGAGTGCAAGTCAAGTACTGGGCAAGCCATCTCTTGATGGGATTGTCCTCTAAGGAAATCAGGGCCTGAAGTGTGCCTACATCAAGCCCTTAGTGGAGCTCAGATGCCACAGGGCTGGCACCGCCCCCCCCCCTTCTGTTCTGAACACTGAAGACCTATTATACTCGGTTCTGCCTCTTTCAAGACAG
Organism: Cabassous unicinctus; assembly: GCA_029593785.1. Classification (NCBI taxonomy): domain Eukaryota; kingdom Metazoa; phylum Chordata; class Mammalia; order Cingulata; family Chlamyphoridae; genus Cabassous; species Cabassous unicinctus. Next base: position 31,376 of record JAQZBX010012354.1, read on the forward strand.
TACCATACAGTATGCGATTACATTCCTGGCAATTTGGGAATTCTGATGGCTTCCATGGGGGCTTTAGAAGTCATCCCACTGCCCTCCATAACCTCTCACTCCCTTCCACCTTCCAGGTCGTCTTTGAAGCTTCCTCTGCTTGGTTTATTTTTAGATTCTTATACTGGTATCCACTGATGTCTGAACTTGACCAAAGTCAACTTTAAAAGGCCCTGCATTGTAGACTTTGACCTGGTCATAGTGGGCAGCTGTGCCCAGTCTGCTCTGGGCCAGTCCCTCTGAATTCAGCATTGAGAAGGAAAGCCTGGAGATGGGGAGGCAGTGGCACAGGGCGGGGCCTGCTCCCAGCCTTGAGGAGCATGACTTATCTGCATTCGTAATGTTTAGAGTGATCTCTAATCACTCCGAAAGATGCAGGAATTTCTTTCCCTGACCATACCTTGCCTGTGAGATAATAGAGCTATCTGCTATGGTGGGAGAGAAGCCCCAGAAGTACATTCCAGCTGGGAGGCCTTTCAGCAAAGAAGCAGCACTAGACTTCTATGAACTACAGATTCCCAAGTTCTGGAAAAGTCTTTTAGAATAGCTCTGGGAGCCCATGAAAGATATTCCTGCAGAAAGGCTTCAACACTTTTTGAAGCCTCCTGTTTGCTTCCATTCTGGAACAATTCATTAGGTGAGGGGGAAAAGGGGTAGGCATCCCTATTCAGAAGGGAAGGAAGGGCTATGGTTCTAGAGGGATGTGCCTAAGCTCAAACAGAGAGGCACCCTGGTGTGGCAGTGGAGACTAAGCAGGGCGAGGAGGGCTTTCAGGTGGGGAGGTGGGCAGTGCAACATCAGGAGTCAGGCCCGAAACAGGGGGAGGAGGGAGTGATGGCAAACTGTTTATGTGCGGGAGATTCATCGTATATGCACATATACTGGGAATAACAGGAGCCAGTTTTCTCACTATCAGGGAAAGTATTACAAATATGGAAAACCAAAATGAACCCTGTGGTGCTGGATTGGGTTTGGTGATATCAGGATGAACTCATAGTTTGCAATATATATTGATAGGTATAGAAATATCCATAGAGGTAATGGCATATGTATACACATATTCTCTAGATGTTTGCACTGAGAGGAGCTGGTTACATAGCACCCCAATAGCAATGAGCACCCCTAGTGCCCAAATCTTGGCTCCTAGATACCATTTCCATTAAAATAGGTCAGGGCTGATCCAGGATAGGGGACAAGGAAGTACAAGTCATGTTTGAAATATCTTGTTGCATCAGAAAGCAAGGAAATGTTCAAACAATGATAGAGATATTAAAAGGAAACAGAAGCCAGCTTGAATGGGCTCCATCTGGCCATATCAGAGACAATTTGAGTATTATAAAAAATAAGGATATAACAGCTTATAACCAATTGGGTAAAATAGGGAACAATGAGTTCCTACTCATATAAATAAATGAGTTAATACATTCAAAGTTTGAGGAGAAACCGAATAGTTACAATTTCAAAGTGTTTCTCCCCAAATACTTAACACAAACAAGAACAGGGTAATTCTATAATGGGTGAAAACTTGCAGACACATTCTTAATCAAGTGATCTACAGTAAATACTGTGAGTAGTGGAACAAATTGAAATCATGTACCGTATGATAGTGCAACTGGATTCCTCTAGGCTCTTGGCTATGTTACATAAAGGAATTTAAGAACACGCCAGTTCAGTTAGGCCAGTAGTTTATTAAGGAACTGAGAGAAGAGAATAGAAACAGGAGAAAATAACAGATCATGGGTCCTAGGTGCACTTGCAGGCCAGTCCGAGCAGGAAGAGAGAGAGAGCTCCTGCGGTTGCTCTTTAAACCATTAATCACTCCTCCCCTTGTTAATGGTCAGGGGAGTCCCAGCTGTTTGCTGTTTGGATTGGTTACCCCACCCATCAATCCCCCCAGGGGGGCCCAATGATAAGGACATTTGAGAACATCCGGGGCTTTTCCTTGATTCCAGACAAAATTCCATTCCAAAGAGGGAATTCTCAAGAGGTTCTCCCAGCTGCCTTTTGGTGGGGGTCTTTTCCCTCAGGGTGGGTTCCAGGCAGATTCCATGGCCACGAGTTTGACAACCATGGTTTTCTGCCAGGTCCCAGACTGGACTCCTCATTCCCTAAACTAGCCTGCCTCAGTAGGATGAAATGAGAAGAAGACCACATCACTTCTGTGATGTTCCTGCCAAAGATGCGTAGCCTGCACCTCACCGTGAGGAAATACCCGATAAACCCAAATCGAGGCACATTCTACATTTGTAGTCTTCAAAAGCGTTAAGATCATGAAACTAAAGGACAGACCAAGGAAATGCTCCAGACTGAAGGAGACGAAAGAGGCATGGAACTAATGCACCGTGTGGATTCTGAACTGGATCCTTTTACGCTACAGGGCATTACGAAGGTAACTGGTGAAACCTGGAGAGAGTGTGAGGCTTAGATGGTAGCTATGTATCAAGGCTAAGTTCCTGACTTTGTTTACTGTATTTTAGTTACAGCAACAACAAGTAAGTGGAGCACTAACTTGGTCAGCAAAAGCTGTCTCATGCTTTTATTTTACTTGTATGTCCTGCAATACCCCCCCCACACACACACATACACACACACACAAAGAGTAAGTGTCCCGTTAACAGGAATCACTTTGATTGCTGTGCCTACTGGCAACGCTTGAAAGCTGTTATCAAATACAGCCTTGGAGCTGGTGGTTTCTATGTGCCTTTGTTTGCCCTTAGAAAAGCAAAAGTCCATGTTAGAATCTTTGCTTTCATTGTTTTTCTCCTTGATGTTAACAAACAGAAATAAAGAAATTTTATAATAATGAAAATTAATAGCAAATGTCCAACAATGAAGGATTAGTTAAATAAATGGCTACATTTCTACAATGAAATACTATGCAGCCATTAAAAATCATGTGTAGGACAATATTTATTTCCACAGGAAACTGTGCATCATACTGTGAATTCAATTCAGCTATTTAAAAACAGTCTGTCAGCATGATTTCATACTAGAAGAGCATATTTAGAGTAGCTATTTGGGGTGGTAGATTTTGGGTGCGTTTCGTTTACCTTTTTATGCTTATCTGAGTTTTCTGAAATGAAAACACATCAAAGTAAAAATAGGCAATTTTCAAGGTAATTTTTATCAATAATCACTTGGATAAAATGTCTAGATTCAATGAAGGCATTTGATAAACTAGCATTAAGTGTCTATAAGGGATTAGAGTATGCAAGAAATGGAAAGCATGGCCTTACTGATTTGAGAATAAACACATGTTGCTTGCTCAGAAATACTCATAAGCACCCATGCCTACAGGAGAATGTTCAAACCCCTTAAAATTCATGGTATTCTAATTTCTAGATTGGTGATGTCAAATGGAAATGTAATACAAGTCACATAGGTAATTTAAATTTTTTAGTAGCCACATCAAAAAAAAGTATAAAAAATGAAAGATGAATTGATTTTAATAATGTTTTATTAAACCCAATATTTCTAAAATATTGTTAATGAAGTATATCACATTCTTTTTTCATACTATGTCTTTGAAATGTGAGGTGTGTTTTACACTTAGGGCACCTCTCAGTTTGGACTATCCACATTTCCATTGTTCAGTGGCCCATGTGGCTATGGGCTACTGCATTGAACAGCACAGCTGTCGACCCAAACTCTATGTCCAGCCTTCACCACAATCACTTCTCAAGTATATCATTACATTATTTGTTTTTGCTCATACTGGTTTCCTCAAATAGCTCCAAGTAAAAATCCATATAATTGTATAAAAGAGAACTCTAGACTTGAAATCTAAAAAGTTAGTTCTAAAATATAACAAAATATTTTCCCTCATAGATAGTTCATCCCACAATTCTTTAGAACAGCAAAACTTTGAGAGCAAACAGACAAACAAAAAGCCTTGAGAACACCACTCCAAGTATCCTACAATAGGGAAATGGATAACATCTCATGTAACCAACCTGCCAAGGAGAGGAGACTGCAGCAGAAAGGGGCTGTGGAACATGCTGCTTGGGTTGGAAGTGGAAGGGCATGGAAAGCAGCTATCCAAAGTGGAGGCCCTGACCAGGTCCAGAGAGTTGCAGAAGGAAGGACCCAGCAATGAATAAAGAGTTCACATGAGCATTAAGAATAAGGTTGGACTGTGGTCAACCAAGATGTCAGTGTAAGGTGCTCCAGGGTTCTGTTCCTACGCTGAATCTTTGAAAAACTAGCAAAAACTGGCAGAGCTATCTTTGTCAAAACTCCAGAAAAAAGTGAAAGAATAACCATAACTGAGTGAGTACCAAATCAAGAAATTGCAGATTAAAATTGGGAGAAGACGTTCTCATGGTGCCCGTGGTGGTTCTTCTCCCACCCACTCCCCAGTGTGGTGTGGAGTTGGCCTGCACTATCATTGTGGGTCCCTGGTCCCATTCCAGAAGGGATAGAGTAACCCCTATATGCATACTGGTACGTCTGTATGTCAGTTTCAGTCTGTCCAGTGGCAGCCTGAAGGACGGAACCAGGACAGTCATCTCTGGCTCACCCTACCAGAACTTGCCCTACAGGCTGAATCAGCTTGCAGACAACAAAACAGTTTAAGAAAGAAATCAAAGTAGCAAAGGGCAAAAGTTACCAGCTTTAAGACAATTGAGCACCCTGGAGGGGAGGAAGTCTATTTCATAGGGACCTACCTGAGTGGCATTCAGATTCCTGTAACTCAGGAAATCCTAAGGCCACAAGCACAGGCCCAGGACAAGATGCAGGCTTAGGAAAAAGAAAGAGTACTCCTCACTTTTGCCTCAAACTGATCTTTTTTTTTTTTTATTTTGGTACTAGGAACCAGAGATTGAACCCAGGACTTCGTAAATAAGAAGCCAGCACCTCAACCACTGGACCACATCGGCTTCCCTGAGTTTTTGTTGTTGTTGTTGTTGTTGTTTATTTTTGTTTTGTTTTGTTTTGTTATTCAGGAGGCACTGGGAACCAAACCTGGGACCTTCCATGTGGGAGGCAGGTGCTCAACTGCTTGAGCCACATCTGCTCCCTGATCTTCTTGGTAGGAGGGCTAAACTCTGAAGACAAACACCAGCCAAAACTGAGTCAATTTGCAAAGACTGTGAAAGGTGTTTTTTGCAATACTTTGATTTGTTAGCTCCTGACAGTCAAAGAAGAAACTCATATCACTAGCTAGATACAGACAGCTCAGAGTTAACACACTAAAATGTTAAAATGTACAGTGTACAATGCATCTCTGGCAGACCTGGAGCTGTTAATGTCTGCTGCTAAGGTTTCCACTAGAAATGCAAGAAAAAAGGTCCTCACGCTTTCTGTCTGTCTGGTTGTGGCAGCCAAGATTGAATGGGGGGACACAAGAAATTCTAAAAACATGGGGAGGGGGAAATAATCTCTGCAACTCAGAAATAAACTTAAAAACAGCAAAAAAAAAAAAAAAATACAGTGTACAACAAAAGATTACAAAGCAAAGAAACAGGAAATGCAGAATGCAGGCCCATCTGAAGGAATAAGATAACACTTCAGAAACTATCAACAAAGCATACCAGACTTTAGAACATACCAGCAAAGACTTTTTTAAGAAAATGATCTTCAATATGTTCAAGGAGATAGAGGAAACCATGGAGAATGAACTAAACGGTATTAGGAAAATAATGAAAGAACAATACGAGAGTCTCAAGAGAGAGAAATGATAAAAAGGAAACAAAAGAAAATACCAGAGTTGAAGACAACAATAACTGAAATTTAAAAATCCCCTAGAGGGTTACAATAGCAGAATAGAGCTGACAGAAGAAAGAATTAGTGTGCTCAAAGATAAGACAACTGAAATGATGCTGGCTGAAGAATAGGAAGAAAAAAGAGAATAAAAAAGTGAATCAATAAATGTAATACCCCACATTAAGAGAATGAAGGAAAAAAACCCACATGATCATCTCAACTGATGCAGAAGCAGCATTTGACAAAATCCAGCACCCTTTCTTGATAAAAACACTCAGAAAACTAGGAAGAGAAGGAAACTTCCTCAACATGGTAAAGGGCATATATGTTTAAAAGGGGAAATGTTACATTGTATATATTGAAACAGAATAACAATTTTTTAAAAATCCATGGAACTACACTGCACAGTGAAACCCAAGTTAAACCATGGACTTCAATTCATAGTACAATTATAAAAATGTGCTATCAGCAATTGTAACAAATGTTTCATGCCAATTCAAGGTGTTGGTGATTAGGTGGTGTATGGGAATCTTGTATTTTGTACATGATTGTTCTGTAAACCACAACTTCTCTAATAAAGAAAAAAAAAAAAAAAAAGCATACAAAAAAAAAAAAAATCTATTGTCCATAAGTATTTCTCAACCCTCAATTCCATTCCATTGGTCTCCTATCAGGAAGGTCTGCCCAAGGTGAACGCAGTATACAGGATTTTACCAGTCTTTCTGGGCCTCTGTTTTGTCCAGGGCTTTTGCTTGTTAGTTGTTTTGGAGTCCCTCTGTTTATAGGAGTTTGATGTCCCCTCTGTGACCCAGAAAACAGACCTTCCTCTCCGGGGTGTTTGCAGCTGGCAGGACTTTGTCCCTGCTTGTCCACCTCTGTAGTTTTTAATACTCCTCTCATTGTCTCTAGCTGTTTTTGCCTGGAGGCCAAATTCTGGGAGGAGGGTCGCCCTGGAGAGGACTTTCCTAAGTCAGTCTTTCCCAGCCAAAACAGGGTCAGAGACTCACAAAGAAGGTGTAGACCAGCTCCAAAGTGCCCTGGGGAGGGAGTCAGGAAGGGTGGCTAAAGCTTCTCCGATGGTTCTCCAAAGTTGAGCTTTCCTGGCCTGCCCAGAAAATGCAGCCCTTCAGCTAACTGTCCCCCCCCAGCCCGTAGGAAGCTCTGTGCCTTTAAATCTCCACCACCACTACCCTGTCCAGAGAAGGTTGAAGCAGGAGCTGCCCTCAGAGCCAGGCCCCCAGTGATCTGAATTCACTAATCAAAATCCTCAATCAGTGACTGGCCATACCCACACCTGTTCTTAGGGAAGAGGATTTTTATGTCCCTTTCTGTCACCAGCAAGCTAGCCAGGAACTGGACATCAAGGCAGCCTGCCCCCAGTGTGTGGCATGAGTGCCAATAGCCACCATGCAGAGAAAGCAGTTTACTGTTCTTTACCACAGTTTATCAACCTTTTCCTTCTGCTCTTCCCAGGAACACTGCTGTACAGTGTTCCTCTGGCCTCTGGAGTTTCAAAATAGTTGTTTCAGGTAGTTGATGCTTCTTTAATTGTTGTTTTGGTGAAAGGACTGTGTCCTGGATCTCCCTACTCAGTCATCTTCCCCAGAAGTTCTCCCTATATGTCAGCCAACTGATTTTTTTTTTTTTTCAGGTACTGGGGCTTGGGATTGAACCTGGAACCTTGTATGTGGGAAGCCAGCACTCAACCACTGAGCCACATTGGCTTCCCTGAGTTGGTTTCTTCTTTTGTTTGCTTGTTGTTTATTTTTTTATTTTATTTTTTTTCAGGAGTCACCGGGAACCAAACCCGGGACCTCCCATGTGGGAAGCAGACACTCAATCGCTTGAGCTACATCTGCTCCCCCCAGTTGATTTTCCCCTGCCAATTGAATTTTGACACGGGTGCCAAGACTACCCAGTGGGGAAAGAATAGTCTCTTCAACAAATGGCGCTGGTAAAACTGGATATCCATATGCAAAATAATGAAGGTGGACTTGTAGCTCACACCATATAACAGACACCAAAATGGATGAAAGACCTAAATATAACAACCATAACAATAAAATTCCTAGAAGGAAACCTGGGGAAACATCTTCATGTTTAGGCAATGGTTTCTTAGACTTTACACCCAAAGCATGAGCAACAGAAGAAAACATAGATAAATGGGACTTGATCAAAATTAAAAACTTCTGTGCACCCAAGACTTTATCATGAAAGTAAAAAAAATCTTACAGACTGAAAGGAAATATTTCTGGAAACCACTTATTTGATAAGGGTTTAATATCAAGAATATATGAAGAAATCCTACAACTCAACAACAAAAAAGGCAAACAACCCAATTAAAAAATGAGCAAAAGACTTGAATAGATATTTCTCCAAAGAAAATATACAAACGGTCAATAAGCACTTGAAAAGATGCTCAACATCATTAGCCATCAGGGATGCAAAACAATGATTCGCATGCACTACAATGGGCACTATTTTTTTTTTTCAAAAAGAAAAATTAGTGTTGGAGAGGCTGTAAAGAAATAGGAACACTTGTTCATTGTTGGTGGGACTGTAAAATGGCAGTGCCACTGTGGAAAATAGTTTGGTGGTTCCTCAGAAAGTTAGGTGTAGAATTACCATATGACCCAGCAATCCCACCTCTATGTATATATCCAAAAGAATCTAAAGCAGACACTCAAGCAGATATTTGCACACTGGTCTCCATAGCAGCATTACTCACACCATTTGCAAAATATGTCAGCAACCCACATGTCCACCAACAGATGAGCCGACAAAATGTGGTGTATACATGCAAGAGAATATTACTCAACTGTGAAAAGGAATGATGTTCTGATACATGGGACAGCGGGGATGATCCTTGAAGCAACATTCTGTGTGAAATAAGCCAGACACAGAAAGACCAATATTACATAATCTCACTTACATGAAATAATTAGAGTATGCACAGTCATAGAGTCAGAAACTAGAACACAGGTTACCAGGGGCTATGTGGGGGTGGGGAATGGGGGCTTAATGCTTACTTGGTACTGAGTTTCTCTTCGGGTTGGTGGAAAACTTTTGGCAATGGATGGTGGTGATGGTAGCACAACACTGTGAATGTAATTAACAGCACTGAATTGTGTATGTGAAAATGGTTAAAATGGGAAATTTTAGGTTGTATATATGTTACCAAAATAAAAATTAAAAAAAGAAAAAGAAAAAGGATTCCACACTAACAGCTCCAGGCCTAGTGACTGTGAAGCTTCGTACTTATGACTGTCATGTGTGAAACGTGTGCCGCCACCCCAACCCCCTCCCTCCTTCGGTTTCAACCCTGAGATTCATAGAAGGCTGTAACCAGGGGAGGTAGAGAGACGTCTTTTCTTTGAAATAAAGATTGAAGTGTGTTAAATAATATATTGGACTACACATTCTAATCTCTTTATCTTATTTAAATTGATTATAGGATATTCTTTTACTTAGGAGTGACCAGAAAAGTCATGGAAATGCCCAAGTGCTCATCCAGGTTCGGGGGAAGGTGAAATCTCTCAGTAAAAATATAATAAAGTTGTTTTTGCCATTATACTTCATGGGTCCTACTTATTCAATTTTTGATTGGCCATTAGAAAACAGGAACAGTAAGAAATGCTGGCAACTAGGAGGTGCTAGTAAATGTTCCAATAGCATAACGAAGGAATCCATGATTTATGCCCCTTCACTCATTAAGACTCATTTGAAAACTTGATTATTGGGAAAGGAAAAGAGACTAGGATAAGAGACTCCAAGAATGAGCTATGAATGCATGGGTAAACCACTTTGATTCAGAGACTGACAATTTCAAACTCTGAGAAAATTTTATTTCCATGAACCCTGTACAGGGTGAATAATTGAAAAAAAAAAAAATTGATTTTTTTTTTTTTAACATAATTACAATTTTAATAAGATAATGAAAAATATTTGAATTATAATAGAATATTTTTAATGGCAAACATACTATAAATTCCAGTTTCATTAACATTTATATCATTTAGGCTTGTATTATATATTTTATCAATATAATTTTGTAGTACTATTAATATACTGAACAAAAATTTAAGTTTGAATAAAAACATAATCTTTCATTACTACCAATATTATATTAGTGATAGGCAAAATATATTTTAATATTCTTTTTAGGTGAGTGCTCTCCAAATTTAACGGTAAGATTTTTTTAAAAACA
>JAQZBX010012355.1:0-35937 GCA_029593785.1 Cabassous unicinctus
TTGTCTTTCAACTCATAAATTTTATTTCAGAGATTTGTATGAATCTCATTGATTAATTGTCTCAAATACTGTGTCTCATCTGGGGCTTTAATATATTCCTTTGTTTGGGCCATTTCTTCCATTTTCTTAGTATGGCCTGTAAATTTTTGCTCATGTCAAGGCATCTGATTATAATGGTGAGTTAAAACTGATACTCAAAATTTCTCTCTCTTTCATAGGGAAGGCTGTGTGTTACTGCTATTCTTTGATTCTTTGTTCAACCTGTTCTAAGTCTTTAGGATTGTCCCTGTTAGTTGTTCTAATCAGGGCCATAGATCCAGTAATGGTTTGCAGACCCACTTCCAAGGGCTTTGGGAATGGAGGCTGTAAAGGCTGGGAAAAAACCTCCCTTATAGTTTCCTCTCATGCACTTTCTTGGTCCACCAGTAGATGGCGATCTTCAGCAGTCCAGTCAGTTCAAAGCCTGGTTGGCGTGTATACAGGTCTTTCCCTGGAGTTTCTTTTTCTGTGCCCCTCTCTCTTCTGGGTGGTGCCCCACCTTCCCCTAAACCCTAGAACATTTTTTTCCAGGCCATTTCTGCCTGTCCTGTAGCTATTTTTCTGAGAAAAGTGAGTCCTGTGTCTCTCTAATCTGCTATCTTTCCAGAAGTTCCCTCACATTAAATCTTAATTTAAATAAAATGGGGAATTTCAGTTTATTTCTTAAATAATAAATTTAACAGCGTTATAAGCTTTTATTTTCCCAACATGCATGTGGGAGAGGAGGAAAATAATTTGATAGAGAAAAATTACTACAATTTATAAAGTTTAGGAATATAGAGAAGTCAACAGCAATCTTATTCCTAGGTACTAAATTATCATTTAAGACAGTTAATCAGAATTACTTTTGGAGGTTTTTCCACAGAACATGGGTAATTTCTAAAATCTCAGAAATATTTGTTAAAATTACACTTCTAAGAACAGATTTATTGAAACAGTAAAGAAATTGGTTACAGTTAAGAGTTTCCACGCATATCTCCATTTAGACCAGAAACAAGATAGATATTCTTGTAAAAGTTCTCAGTTTAATATTTCTCAAATAGATCTTGTGAACTAGTTGTATGACAAAGGAAGATCTCCCTCCATCTGTAGCTTCAGGAAAAAGGGAATCTCTCCATCTTTTTGTTAATTATGAAAACTTGCATTTTTAAAGATAGGTTCTGGAATTTCATTTGTTAGGATTATAAAGCAAAAAGCAGACCTGTAGAGCTCAAATTTGCTGGCAGAAATGGAGATGTGGTTCAAAAGGATATTATTTAAAAGATGTTGAATAAGGAGCATATAGAATTTTCCTGCCACAATCTCATACATTTTTATGAATCACGCTCTTCAGCTTGAGTAGGAGTTTTGCCTCGAGGATAAAATTAATTATCTGTTCTCAGTTGTTATAGCAAGTGTGTATGTATATATGTATGTGAGAGAGAATGTTCACATAGGAACAATTTTTAAAACTCAACATTTAAATCTAGTGAAGCCTCGTACAGTGTTCAGATTTGTTTCTTTCAGTTAAAACTTAGAATTTTATTTTGTCTTTAGGAGGTACTGGGGACCAAACCCAGGACCTCCCATGTCTGAAGCAGGCGCTCAACCGCTTGAGCCACATCTGCTCCCCTTACATTGGATTTTATTTGTGGATTGTTATATAATGGATTATATGGGCCCATGCCTACCGTTGGGTCCTTATTTCTTTTCTTTTAAAATGAAGGTGTTGAACTAGATGATCTACGGTTCAGTTAGTCTTTGCCAAATCACCCTGGAGTGGAATGGGTAAAATTTGAGACAGATGCTGTGATCATTAGTGACTATGGCCATTTACTTTAATTTTAGTCAGTAAGAAGTGATTCTGAAATAGATTAAAATAAAACCTTTTTTTTTTAAATACCAGACAGAAGTAGAGAAAGAAGCTTGTGACTCAAAAGAACATATGCCTGTCTTCCTCCTAAAGGCTTGATCTTGAAATAGTGTTCTGATCTACTGTTTTTCAGGTCCAGATATGTGAGCAACACAGAAATGGAAAGGACTTCCACCCAGCTAGTCTTCAGTCAAATAACAAAGGCTCTAGGAAGTAGGCTTAAAATACCAGGTAGATTGCACAAATATCTCATTAAATATATATCATTTTAATACTTGTATTTATCTAAGAACAGCCCAAACTATCAGAGGAGAAGGAGGACACTTTCCTCCTCTGCCACTCAATGCCAATATCCTGTGTGGATTCAGATACCACAGATTCAGCATCTATTATAGCATTAAGTACTTATGCATGTCACGAATCATAGAAGAGTTGGATTTACCACCCTGCCCAGAAAGAGAAGCATCCTAGAGGTTTCTTCATAGATCATGAAATGAAATGGCTGATCCACTTTGATGATGGGAGGCATGGAATAAGCAGTAATTTCTGACAGAGTTCCCGCCACTGCCTCAGTTCCATTTTCATCGACCTCAATCACTGCCCTTTGTAAAACCTAGAAAGAGAAATAATGTGGAAGACCACTGTGCAGCACCTAAGAGGAGGGTATGTTTCACTGTCGTGCTAGTGGGACAGGGCTCATCTGCACTGAGAGGAATAGTCTAGGGTTGCATCAGAGACTACCTTAGAAACTAAAAATAATCTGGGAGAATTCAGGAACCCAAGTGTGAAACATATTCTGGCCATGGATTCAGGGAGTCTCTGGCTAGCCAACTCATGCATATGGTAATCAAATGAACAAATATTTATTGAGCATATACTTTGGAACCCTTGAGTACTTTGACCTTCCTCTTGGCAGGCACATTGAGGGTGGAAGCGTGGTTAGTCTTCTCTAGCAGCTTCCCAGTACCTGCCACCCTGAGCACTTTTACTCTGGTACTGCTCTGATGCATCCCCTGGGCAAGCCCCAGTGTTCTGAAGCCTTTCCTGACCTCTGACTGCCTGCATTCAGGTCTTTTGCCATGTTTGAGAAGCCCGTTAGTCCAGGAACTTCACGTATGTGAGTGATGTACCTATATATTTACCATAAAAGGAAACAATGAAAACATCCATGTAATAACAATTTCCCAGAGTGAAAATTTACTTCCCAGAGTAAACAAAGGGAGAATATGTAATGGCTCAAAATTTAAAACTTAAAAATTTAAGCAGTAGCACATTTCTTCAACTTTTTATGTGTTTGCAGCAGAAACAATCCTGGTCTGCAGGAGTATTATGTTTAAGTATCTCCGTGATGAGTTGAATAGTGGCCCCCAAATTTTATGTCCACATTCAAATCCCAGTACCTATAAATGATACCTTATTTGGGAAAGTGTCCTTGCAGATGTAATTAAGTTAAGGATCTTGAGATAAGATCAGCCTGCATTATCTGGTTGGGCCCTAAATCCAATGACAAGTGTACATATAAGAGACAGAAGAAGAGAAAACACACAGAGAAGGCAGTGGGAAGATTGAATCGGAAACTGGAGTGATGTGGCCAGAAGCCAAGGAATGCAGATGACCACTAGAAGTTGCAAGAGACAAGGAAGGATTCACCCTGAGAGCCTCTAGAGGGAATGTGGACCTGCTGATAACTGGATTTCAGATTTCTGGCCTCTAGAACTGTGGGAGAATAGATTTCTGATATTTTAAGTCACTCGGTGTGTGGTACTTTGTTGTAGCAGCCCCAGGAAACTAATACACCATCACTGAGCAATATGGGGTTGAGTGAAAGCCCAGGGTACTCTAGTGGGTCCTACTTAAGTATTTTTAATCTCTTCTTTTGTAGTTGAAAAATGCATTGTATGGGAAAATGTTAACCAAAACCCCACAGCTAAGAAAGAATGTAGTGAGACTTATCTGCCATTTGGAAATGTTTGGGAATATTATCTTAGTTGTAACAACGACTGGGTGTTAGCAATGGCGTTAATGAGCACGGGTCAGGGAGGCTAACCAGTTCCCTGCGATGCACAGAACTGCTCTGAAAGACAGACAGTCATTTCCCCTCAGAACCAACAGCACTTCCATTGAGAAACACTGGTTAGCTGAAGGGATTCCATGGGGAAGGTGGCTAAACTGTCTCTTCTTAGCCTCAGAGGCATACCTAGGACTACAGAGTTAGGGAGGAATTTCAGGTCAATAAAAATTAAAAAAGGCAATTGTAACCATTTGTGGGTTGGGCTGCTTTTCAAAGAAGTACTGATTTCCCTGTCATTGGAAGCTTTAAAAAGAAAGGAAAAAAGAGAAACTGGAGTGTGATTGAATGGGAATGTTTTAGAGGAGATTTCCACAAGGGTTTGGGGAGTTGGGTCAGATGGCCTCCAGGGTTTCCTTTCATCTTGAAGATCATGTGATGTGATATCATGAACTTTTAAAGTTATATTCAACATATATGATGGTGAATCTGTAAACTAGTTCCATTTTAGGGGTAAATTTCTCCTTAGGGTTGGGAGAAGAGAGGGTAAGAACTCTACATAAGAGAAATGAGTTGAAAAAATGCTTTAATAAAGTAGCTTGGAATTCTTAAAGCATCCAATTTGAATGCTGATTCAAGTATTTAGATTTTAAATGTAATTTCCTATGATACTAGGTATCTTATTAAAGTTAGATAGTTTTCAGAAGTATTTGTAGGCTTTGATAACATTTCATACTGAGTGTTTGGGCCCTAATGAAAGATCATGACTTACCTTGGATACTTTAAGATTTCTTGGAGTATCTGAGAGTTCACTAAGGTCAGCCCAAGATGAGAAGATTCTTCTGATTCCCATCTGCTTAAGCAGTTCATGCATCTCATATTTCTGATCTAGCTTGAACTTTGGAAAGAAAACTTCCATTTTTCTGTGGTACAAGTACATATAATGGTGAAACGTCGACAAGAGCCATAGAATATGAACACTAAAGGGGCCACATGTTCTTTTCTTTTCTTCCTCCAAGATTATATCTATTAACGAGTCTCCCTCAACTGACTGTATGTAGCTCAAGCCATTCTTTTTTCTGGTCTATTTCAGAGAAAATATTTTTGGCTTATCAAATTATATTACTTCAGCTTCAGTGAACTGGTTTTCTTTCTCAGCCCATAACTAACATTCTCTTTGGCAAAGAATGCCACTCTTTGTGTCCATTTCCGTGTTTTAAAATTACCCAAAACCAAGCAAATAGCTGCTTCCAAGCAATCCTGCAGACATCTAGATAACGGCTGTTTGCAAGCTCTAGCTGCTGCAGATACCCGGCGTTCCCAGGAGAGCCCCAGGAGTCTGGAACATGGACAGGAGGGAGGAAAATGAAGGAAACTTTCGAACTCCCTACCCGTCTTTAGCAGAGAAACTCTGATATTATCAATTTTATGTATTAAGGTTCTCCTTTGAAAATACTTTGCTTGGAAAGATGAGTTCTATGGCTTAAAAGCAAAAAGCATGAAAACCACCAATTGGTACAAATTATTTAAAGTCCCAATTTCTTAATCTCTACAGTGCAGTCCAAAATACCAATGCCCAGTCTCACAGGGTTGCTTAGAGGATTAAATGAACAAATATATTTAAGTACCAAGAACAATTTCTGCTGTCCAGTAGGGGCTTAATAAGTATTAATTCCCTTCTATGTGCTGTATTCCTCTTAATTCTGTTTCTTTCACTTTTGCAAAGTTGGGTTGGGTCAGGCTGTCAGACTGGAATATAATTGAGAGACATGACATTTCTTGAAGATAAACTGATAAATGTATTCATTCAGCAAACATGAGGAGGGCTTATTATGTTTCAAGTCCTTTGCTAGGCACTAAAGATACAAAGAAAAAGATGAATAATGAAGATAGGACTAACATCAGGGACCTTTAGCTGAACTCATTCTCTGCGCCAAATCCTTGGTTGACACAGGAATAGCTATGGAATTCTTGTGGCAACTGTTTCCCTGGTACTCCAATGGGGCGGAGGCTTCATTTATTCAACAAACATTTGAGTGCCTATTCTGTGGCTCAGACACCATTCCTCTCTATGCACAGCTTCCACTCCAGGAAATCTCCAGTCTCGTGGCTTTAAATTCCACTTACATACCAATGACTCCCAAATTAATTTCTCCCACCCTTGGATTCTAGATCCACGTATCTAACTGCCTGCTTGACGTTTCCACTTGGCTGTCTAACATATATTTCTGATCCAAATGTTCAGACTTAACTCTTGAACTTAACCCCAGATTCCTTCCTTCCACTGTCTTTCCCATTTCAGTAAATGGCAAAGCCATCTTTCTTTGACCCATGTTCAATCCATTAGCAAACTCTGGCAGCTCTAATTTCATAATAGATCCAGAATCCAATTTTTTCCCATCACTTCCACTGCCAACCATAAATAGTTCAAGGCAGCAGCATCTTGACCTGGATTATTACAATAACAGCTAACTGGTCTCCTTGCTTCCGTCCTTGTTTCCCTAGGGCCTTTTCTCCACTACCACAGGAGCTCTGTGAGCCTTTAAAAATGTAAGTCCAATCATGTTGCTTCTCTGATGAACCCTCCACTGGTTTCCCAGCTCCCTCAGGAAAAGCCTGTCTTTCTCATGTCCTGTCAAGTCCTAGATGATTGGGCTCCTGGTTCCAATCTGATCTTCTCTCCAACCATTCTCTCCCTCACTCACTCTGCTGCAGTCACACTGGCCTCCTTGCTGTTCTTCAAACATTCCCATCCCAGAGCTTTCATATTTGCTGCCTATGACAGCCTATAACTTCTTCCCCCAAGACATCCACATGGTTCTCCTTCATCTTCAGGTGTTTGTTCACTGTCATCTTCTTAGCAAAGCTTTTCCTGACCACCAGCTGCACCCTGCTGACTCTCCCTGTACCTTCCTTGCATTGTTTCTTGTCTATTTGCTTTTTTGTCTCCCTTCACTAGAATGTAAGTGTAAGCTCCCTGAGGGGAGGGCCATTTGCTTGTTTTGTCTACTGATATGTCACTAGTATCACAGTGCCTGGCAAAGGGGAAAAACTCAGTAAATACTGGCTGAATAAATGAATGAAGGAGCCAGGGACTGTAATAGATGCTGGAGATAGAGTGGAAAACAGGACAAATGCAGTCCCTGCCCTCATGGCGATTACAGCTCCCTGAGGGAGCCAGGCACTAAGCCATGGTGCACTGAATTAAACTGTGGGATGTGCTAGCAAGGATAGAAAGGCCCAGATTGTTTAGGGTGAGGGGAAAGCTGTACCTGCTCTTCATGTTTCTGAGCCACGTCTCCACCAGGTCTGTGGTGAGGTAGTCTTCGAGGGCTAGGTGGTCACCCATTTTCTCCATGAGGACCACCAGCATGGTGGCCTTTCCTTGGTAGGGCAGTTTGAGGATGTGGCAACGAAAATTCTTATCAAAGGTAGAGGCAAACTTGCCTGCCCTGTACATCATGGGTACCTTAACTGTCTTGTACTTGTCCAGGCGGAAGGTGTCAGCTTCAGTGAAGACAGGGTCAAATGGGGTCAGCCATTTCCCTGAACAGGCAAGAAAAAAAGCTCATTGCAGAAACCACCCTCCTGGAAAGGTATTGCTCTTGCTAAAGAAGTAGAGAGTGAGGGTCCCATCCCCTTTCTTGCCCCAACTAGGAAAGGCATTACTTTATTGGATTTACTTTGACCACAGCTCAAGCTGCAAAAATAAATTCTCAAAGATCAGTTTTTCCTGGGCCTTTTTCCCCAATTGGCAAAATGCAGATTCCACCAGCAAGGCCTAATGGAATCACACACAAAAGCAAGAAAATGCCATCTAACAATCCCTTGTTCCCTTCTTTGTTCTGCACCTGAACAAAATTCACTCTCATTCTGGCTGGTGCTCTAAAACACACTTATTTTTACGGTTGGTCCCTTGTGTTTTAGCTCTATCCCAGAGAAGGTTTTGGGCCTTTGCTTGTCCCTGTCTGAATGAGGGGTCCTCTAACTACAACTTTGTCGAATGCAGACCCCTATGCAAGCCTATGAGTCATACACACAGAATCCAATGTGGCAGAAGTAATGACATGCTCCACCCATTTGCTGTTTAGAATGTTCTGAGGGAGGTGTCCATTGCCCAAAAAGAGCTACACAATCCAGAAGAGACCACCAGCATGCCAGTGCTTGGCTCCTACACTTGGATGTCTGTCTGGGTTGTATTCCTGGCTGATTGTAGAAGGTCTTCTCCTGGGACCTTCCAAGTCTCCACTTTGCCTGGTGTCAACTTTCTGCTCAGCAATGTCCACATCATCCACCAATGTCCATCATTCAGAGAGGCTGCTGCCAAATGCCTGGAATTGGGGTGTCAGGTTTGAGTTTGGCTTCTGCCATTAGCTGTGTGACCTTGGTCAAGCTAACTAACCTCTCTGAGCTTCACTTCCATCCCCTCTAGAAAGGGATAATGACTCCTGCTCTGCCTACTTCACTGAAAATTAGGAAGATCAAATAATGATAAATACATAACATAGATTAAGTACCTACTATGTGCCTAGTACAACTGGGCATTTTATATTCGTTATCTCCTTTTTCAGCCTTATAACTGCATAGTAGGTGGGAGTACCCCCATTTTCTATATTAAAAACCTGGGGGCAGAGAGTTTGTCACTTGCCTGAGGTCACAAAAGTAGAGTGAAGAAGCAAGGATGCAATCCTAAAATCTCTCAGATGACAAAACCTATGATTTTTTCATGGTCCTGTGCTGCTGCGTTCAAATGTCATGAGAGCATTGGGGAGGTGCTTTGAAAACTGTAAAGACTGTAAGCATGTGGATTATTAGGGCAGGGGGATCAAATGAAAATGTTGTCTAGCACCATACCTGGTACACTGTTCAGTAAATGTTTCCATCTGTTGGTGAAATCTGAAAACATGCTCATAGAAAATCATTTAGCTGTAACAATATGCCGGTCAAAGGGAGGGAAAGGAAGAGATGACGGGTCCTGACTTTGGGAAAGCAGAGCATTATCAAAGTGACGGTTTGAAGCTTTTTGTGGATCCCAGAAAAGATCATGTCCTTCGAGCTAATCCAGTCCTGTGCAAGTAAGCCTATTGGAGATAGGGAGTCTTGATTAAATTACTTTATTAAGGGTCTTTGATTAGATTATATGACCCAGGGTGGGTGTTAATTCTCTTGCTGGAGTCCTTTATAAATGGAGGACAAAAAGCAGCAGACACAGGAAAAAAGCAACAGACACAGAGAAACCCTGAGAGGCTGAGAGAGAGGTCCAAGGGGCTGGAGGCTAGAATAAGAATTGCACAGAGGCATGGAAAGAGGCCCCCCAAGAGCCTGAAAGAGATGACGCCCAGGGGAGAGGGGGGAGATGAGCCATATGCCTGATTGCCCATAACTGAGCTTGGGGAGAAGGTAAGCCTGGAGGAGAAGGCAGAGACCCCAGAGCTGCCATTATGCCCTGCCACATGCCTGATCACCCACAATGGAGCTCAGAGAGAAAGCATCTTTAGATGACACTGCCATGTGCCTGGCTGCCCACAGCTGCAACTTGGTGAGACAGCATCTCTTGATGATGCCTTGATTTGGATACTTCCACAGCCTCAGAACTGTAAGCTTTTAACCTAATAGATTCCCACTGTAAAAGCCACCCATTTCTGGTATATTGTTCCCAGCAGCATTTAGCCAACTAAAACAGTACCTTTGAACAAGATGTAATCCACAAGAACTAGTTTGGTTTCAGGATTAATTTCATCAAAGAGTTTGGGAATTTTCCCCTGAGTCTCTTTGTTAATGTAATAATTCATGAGCCCTTTGGCCTGTGAGGCATTGCGAAAATTCATAGGCACACACTCTGTATCGAAATACCTCTTCGATAAATTGAGAAAGGTTTCTTTGACATCAAAATCCTTTTGGATGAAGGCAAAACTCCCCTGGGTGAGGCCTAGATCCCAATTGTTGGTGAGGGTCTCTCTGACTTGCTTAAAGAGGGAGGGTAGGAGCATGGGCTGGGTCCCGTTCAGGGCCTGCAGGTGTTGCAAACGGAGCCCACTCACGATCTGGGCTTTCGTCTGCCCGTTGGCCCCCAGTAGCAAGGCTGCCATGGCGAAGGACAGGCCGAACGGGGAGAAGACCACATTGCCTTCGTGTCTCATGGAGATCTTGCGCAGCAAGCTGAACCCAAAGTTTGAAGTCTCTTTGGAGAGCTCCCACCCGTTGGCCATCAGCCAGGGAACCTCCTCCGCCTCTTCTTCCCGAGGTGGCTGCGCTCCAGCGCCTGTCTGGTTCTGGGGAGCATAGGTCTTCAGAGTCACTGACCCTGCCTCGCTGGGGTCTGGGGCTAAGCCGGGTACCAGCCACACCTCTGCCAGGAGGAAGGGGACCAGGAGGCTGAACCCCACCTTCATTTCATCAGCTGTGGAGGCCAAAGGAACAAGACTCTTCAGCAGCAAGAATTCCTCTGGAGAAAAGAGAATAGAGATAGTTTGTTATGTTTAATAAAATGTCTTCTCCATGAGTGATGGTAAACAGTACTCCAGTAACTCTGCTTCCTTCCTGTGGGGTGGGGCTCAGTGTGTGTGGGTTGTCTCTGGACTTTTGCAGTTTATTCCTGCATCCTGGAAAACTTGGAGCAAGTAGGGTTCACATTTGTTTACCTGAGGAGGGGGAATTATTTCAAAGCAAAACTTCAACTCCCATCTCTTGCTAGTCCCCCAGGTAGCTCATGGTCTCTGACTTCCTTTTCCGTACACTGTCGTCCCAGAAGGGTCCAGATGCACAGCCCACATCTCTGATGGCAGGAGGTGGCAAAAACAATGGGGGAATTAAAGAGAACGTCCTCTGGGCCCCCAGGTATGGGTCAAAGCAGGGCCAGGTGGGATCAGGAGGTCTTCATAAAGCTTTTATTGATTTGCTTTCTTCATTGTCCTTGATCATTTGGTCATAAGGCAGCCTTTGGGAAGATCAGCCCATCCAAGGTGTGCTGCTGGTACCTTGATCTGTGGATTGTTTGGGCTGAGAATTTAGAAGGTCTGGGTTGTAATCAGGTCAAGGGAAAGGGAAAGTGCTGGATTTTCCATGAATTTTTTTTTTTTTAATTTTTAAAGATTTATTTATTTACTTTATCCATTTTAAACCCCCCCTTCCCCGTTTTTGCTGTTTTGTGTCCATTTGCTGGGCAATTCTCTGTGTCTGTTTCCTGCCATCTCTTCTCATCCTCCTCCTCCAGTCTTCACCAGGATTCGATCCTGGAGACTTCCGATGTGGGAGAGAGGTGTTCTGCCACCAGCGCCACCTCGGCTCCTGGTTTTCGGAGCATCTCGTCTTGTCTCTCCCCTGCGTCTCTCTCCTGTTACGTCATCATCTTGCTGCCTGGCTCCCGGGGCCTGGTGGCTCACCAGCACACAGAGCCTGGCAGCCCATGCGCCTTCTATATATATATTTTTATTTTACCGGGAGGTCCCGGGGATCGAACCCAGGTCCCTCCATATGGGAGACGGACGCCCAACCATTTGAGCCACATCCACTCCCTCCATGAATTTTTAAAATCAGAATTCTTCCCCCAGTGCTCCTCTTCCATGGCACTCAACCACCCAGCCCTAGGTCAGAGTTACTTCCTTCCTTTTACGTCTTTCTTCCTTCACTATGCCTTGAGTTTCCCAGGATAGAAGGAGAATGAGTAGTTGGTCCATACTGCAGAGGCCTTGGCCCATCTCAGCTAATGCTCACAGCAGCCTGTGAGCTCTCACTTCCCAGGTTATACATTCTACTGGAGTCAGACTTCCAGCCCTGGCAGCGAACCTCCAAATCCCACACTCCGCTCCCCACCACTCAGAGGCTGGCTGGGCAGGGGACAGCAGGTCGCAGAGATGCATCCTCACTCTCATCCTCTCTCTCCTCTGGGCCCACTCCCTCAGGCAGGCCTGCCTGGGACAGGACAACACACACAGCCGGAGGGGAGGCTGCAGGCCTCAGGACAGTTCCTGCAGCCATTTCTGACTCTTAACTGCCCAGAGTTAGATGCCACAGGATAAGGGCACAGCCCTTCTCAAGACGACCCTCACTTCAGACACCAGCCGTAAGTTTGGGGGTTCCCAGGGCACCAGCACTTCTGACCAACTGGCTACAAATTCGGGGGTTTCCACCAGCCTCTCAGATTCAATAATTCACTAGAATGACAGGCAGAACTTGGGGAAGAGCTAGACTTAAGATTGCCATTTGATTATAGCCAAAAGGATACAAATCAGGACCAGCCAAAAAAAAGAGACACAAAGGGCGAGGTCTGGGAGGGTCTCAGACACTAAGCTTCCCTGTCCTCTCCCCATGGAAACAGGATGCATCACCCTGCCAGCACCTCGGATGTGTCTTACTAATCAAGAAGCTTCCCTGACCAGGGTTTTTATTGGGGCTGCATTACCTTGGCGTGATGACTGAAGGCAATCTCCAGTACCCGCCTTTCAGGCTGAAAAACGGGGCGACCCGACCCCTGAATTGCAGGGCTGGGCTTCCAGGTGTGGCCAGCCCCACCCTGAGTCCCCTAATTAGCATAAGCCCTCAGGCCTGGCAGGGAGCACCAGGAATAACAGACACTCAGGTATGGGAAATCCCAAGGATTTAGAGGGTACTGTCCTGGAACCAGGGCAAACGCCAGACCTCTTTTTGGAGACCAAATTGCTAGAACCAATTCACACCAGCAGATACCCTCACTGGGAGCCCCTAGCAAAAAGTGGTGACGGGATGACGTTCTCAGGCCTATTCCTGGTGCCAGTGGCAACGTCCCCATCCACGCCTGGAGCAAAAATGCACCCGGTCCTAAGCCTCCGGACATCGCTCCTGGCATACTCGTGCTAAATGCCAACACCTTACACTGTAAAAGCAAAACGCTTCTGCAGTGTTTCCTAAAAGGCAGTGTGTAGGGAATCCTTTCTGATTCCAAATGGCATCCAGGATCGTACATGTTGTGTGAGTTCCCCCTGCAAACATGACCCCAGTCTCATGCCTTCATTATTTCACAGTATTAGCACTGCTTTGTAAATTAGACCACCGTGGAGTGCTCTTGAATTCAGGGTTACTTCCCTGTCACAGAGGTCAGGAAAGTTTCCCCACACGCCAAACCGATGTCACCCCTTCTGACATCGTTCTTGGAGTTCCTCCTTCAGCTGCGGAGTGGCTGCCCCATGTTAATTGGGACTCCTGCACTCTGCTTCCTGAACAGCACCTTGTATTCCCTGTGGGATTTGTTCATCCACTGAAAGGTCCAGATTCTGTATGCAGGGAGCTCTCCTCTGAGGCCTAGGGTGCCATCAAGCAGGCGAAGGAAGGCACCATCATAAATAGCACTCCAGTGGTAGAAAAGCAACTGCTCTCTTCTTTGCAACCCTGGTAGGATTGTGCCTGGAGCAGAATCCTCCCCTCCCCAAGAAGCCCTGGAAGAGAGCTGCTGCTCTGCTGGGAAGGAGGGTCCTTGGGGAGAAGGCCAGGGAGCTGAGCATGGCTTGCCCAGTGATTGTTACGGGGGAGGAAATAGTACGGCTTAAAGGCCCCTTTTCCCTGGCCTCCTCCCTGCCAAGGAAGTTCCTTCATGTCTATAGTACGCCTCCCACCCCACGCCTGCTCCCAGCTTGCATTTCCAGTCCCTAGGGAGTCTGGGATTGTGGGCTCTCTGCTGCCCAGCCACCCATTCCTTCACTTGGGAACCGCCATCCCTCCCTATTTAGATACCTTAAAAGCTTCCCTCGAATCCACTGCATCTTACCAGTGGTGGTCCCTCTGGTGCCTGGGAAGATCCTTCATTCAGAGCAAAGACAGAAGGTTAGATTTGTAGCCGAAAGTCTTCAGCAAATATTTGCTATTCCAAAGTATGATCCACCCGTGGGACTGTTACTGATTAACATCTTGATCGGAGATGACAGAGTTTCTGGAAAACCAGAGACCAACAGAGAGGCTTCCCCTATTCCCCAGCTCCTCCTCCAAACCTCAATATGACTGAAATTCCACCAGCAGAGCTTCTGCTTTTCCACTCAAGGCTTTGCCCTCGTTAGATCTAGCTCCTGAGACGGGGACGTGGGGAACGATTCAGTTACTCTAGATCCTGAACACAAAGTATGAAAGAAGGACGGTACAGATGTTTTCTGAACCCCCAGCCCATTGCTGGGCAATTGAGTGGCAGAGCTGATGAGGATCTGCTCCCCTCACCTCCCACAGGAGCTTTCAGTGAACCACACTTTAGTATCCAGCCTTTTTCAGGATGAAGTTACTACTTACCAGTTTTGATGGGGTTGTGAGACTGGAATGCTCATATACCTGAAGTCATGGCTGGCAAAAATGCTTTAAGGCAGGAATTCTCAGACCCATCAGACTCCTCTTTTTATAAAAAGTATTTTGTTTTGTCCCCTTTACTGCCACGAAATAAAATCTAGTTAATAAAACCTACTGTTAAGTAAAATAAAGTGGCTACTTGCATTGGGCATTGCTGGGAGGAAGCCCTTTCTGAGAAGGTCTTTCTAGAAGACAGAAACAATTGACCTGCAGGGGCTCTCTGAGAAATGGAGCAATGGAAGGCGCCCCACAGAGCTGCAGGTCAGCAGCACCTGGTGACAAGCCAGCTTCTCTCCAGCAGAGATGCAGCCGCAGTCCTCTAGGGTCTTGGCTACGTTACATAAATGTTCAGTTAGGCCAGTAGTTTATTAAGGAACTGAGAAAAGAGAAGAGAAATGGGAGAAAATAACAGGTTATGGGTCCCAGGTATACTTGCAGGCCGGTTCAGGCAGAAAAAGAGAGAGAGCGCGCCTGCGGTTGCTTTTTAAACCTCTCCCCTTGTTACTATTCAGGGGAGGAGTCCCAGCTGTTTGCTGTTTTGATTGGCTACCCCACCCGTCAATTTCCCCGGGGGCACAATGATAAGGCCTCTTGAGAATATCAGGGGCTTTTCCTTGATCCCGGGTGAAATCCCATTCCACATGAAGGATTCTCGCAAGGCTCTTCCAGCAGCTTTTTGGTGGCGGTAGTGGGGGGTCTTTCCCTCAAGAGGGTTCCAGGGCCCCGTGTTTCACGGCCATGGTTTTCCGCCGGGTCCCAGACTCGTCTTCTCATTCCCTAAAGTAGCCTGCCTCAGAGAGCTTCTTAGAATGGACAAGTGACCATGCTAATCACAGTTTGTAAAAAAAAACCCAATGTTCAACTTAATGTCAGCCAGTTAGAGCATTTTCCTCTCTTGCTTCCATGTTCACCCTATCCGAGCTTCCCCTTTCCACTCCCTTGGGATAGGATGCGGCCCGACTCACCAATTGCTCAATAAAGCTATGAGACCCTGAGTTTAACGTCGTTGGATAGTTGTTCTTTTAACACTACCCACAAGTAAAATTTAAAACAAAAACAAAAAAACCACACCAAAATAATGCTCTAACTATAATATGAAAGAGAAATAAAAGTAAACTATAAGAAAATAATGTGTGTTTTAATAAGTGAACGATCTGGCATAACTGCACTGAAGCCATGGTGACCCATATGTGGAACCAATCATGTTACCGAGCAAAAGCGGGAGTTCTCTGCCTGATGCCCTCCAGTGACCCACTCCCGAGACACCAGGGTTTCAAAGAGAGAAAGTGCTCGTTGCTACGTGCCAAGCCGGAGATCAGACAGCCCACAGGCCTAAAAACCTGTCTCCCCGAGTCTAAGGAGTTTAGGGATTTTATAAATTCGCACAAGGGAAGGTGGGCTGGTTGCCATTACAGTAGCCAGTGTAAATGAACAGGGGCCGAGACTAGGTTAGAATAACCATCACAATAGTAAGCATAACTAGGGCCTGAGAGTTTCAGTAATTTCAGGTATTAGCTTTTGGCTATGCTGCAATAAATTAGAAAGTTAAAAAAAAGCTACATGATTCAGTAATCACAATCATTTGTCAATTCTTAACTGTCAGTTACAATCAGAGGATCTCTGTGGACGCTGGTACATTCCGTGCTACAGCTAGTATTTGCAATAGTGCTGGGATTTTCTGAAATGGTGAACATTGCTTGGTAATGTTCCAAACAAAGCAAAATACAATCTTCCCACCATTTACATGGCAGTTGTCTTCATGGAAAACTCAGTGTGGATTAAAGCCTTTGGGGAAATAAATAAAAATATTTATTTTTATAGGAAATAAAATGCCCATAAGATTGTGAGGCCCCAGACTCGGATTGTCGTCGAGGCAGGTTTTCACCGGCGTGAACTTGGGGTGCGGGGGAAGGTGGAGCATTGGAGTCAGGTGGAACCCGGTTCGGTTCTTCACTGAGGTGGACGGTCCTTCAGTGTATCTGTGTCCCCACAACCTTCCAAAGTGTTCTTTGGGGCAGTACCTGCCCTGTTGACCAGCGCTGCTGCCAGAGGTCAAGGTGAGGGGTGTAGCTGGACTCGGCTGGCCCAGGCCTTCTCGGCACCAGCCACACAGCATAGCCTTGACCTTTCCATGCTCGCTGAGCTCTGCAGCCGAAGGCAGCGCTGCCGCTGTGGTTTGCTAGCATTTAGGAGGTGGGCACAGTGTCCTGCAAACTGGGGAACTGTCTGCTTTGCCAAATGCCTGAGAGGGGCCAGCGAGTAGGTACTCCAGGGGGCACCGTGCTCACCAGGGACTTCGCAAGTGCCATGAAAGCCGTGTGTTCCTTTTGACCATCTGGGAGGCCCTTCAAACTGCTCCTGGCATTTCAGGAATGGATGTTCATCAAAGAAGGCGGCAGAGCAGGATGTACTGGGAAGAGCGTGAGCGCGTCGGTCAGACCCACCTGGGCTGGGCTCCCAGGTCCTTCGCTCCAAATTCCTAGCAGCTGGATCTTGGACCTCTGCTCCATGAAGAGCTTTTTTTTTTTTTTTTTTTGTAACAGGACATTTTTTGTGTGTTGTAAAAGAGCTAGAACTGAGAATCTGTCCCGTGAATTTCAGCAGTACCCGGGAACCAAGGAGACGGATAATAGACAATATTTTTTTTCTAAGGTCCTGTGATCCCTGGCAGCCTAGGGCTGCTCTCTGCTGCACACCCCTTGCCCCCCGCCCCCCCCCGAAGCATCTGGCTCAGAAGTTCTCTTTCAGCAGTATATCCCAGCAGGGGTATCACCCACCTTTCGGCCTTCAGCCTTCCGGTCATATGCGAAAGCAAGAAAAGTCAACGCATGACACCAAAGCTTGATCTTTTTCATGCTCCAGCTGTGTGACCCCAAACAATCTGCTTAACCTCTCTCAGCCTCAATTTCCTGATCTGTACAATGGGGCTCCAAAAATCTGCTAGTTCTGTTGAGATGAGTGAGTTGGTGAGAGCTGGGTACTGGTGCCTGGTGTAGGAAGTACTGAATGAATGGTATTTGTTGTATAACTTTAGAGGCAGGATGAGCAGAATGAATTTCAGGAAATTCAGACCCACACCCATTAGGAGCCTGACTAGAAGCAGGCTACCTGATGTCTGTTTTTCACTGTTTCAGTTTATCACATGCCTCTGCAGGAAAAGATTGGGAAAGATCTGATAAGCCTCTGGTGACTGGAATAAACTCAAAAGAGACAGGAGAATCCTTCCTGGAACTCTGTAGGCAAGAAGGACAAAGCTTCTGAAAGCTGCCTGCAGAGATTTCCAAAGCAAATCTGTCCTGGGGCCTCGGGGCTTAAATGCCTGGGAAACAGCTGGGCCCAGCTAGAGACCTAATCAGCTTTAAGGAAATAGGGAGACAAAGAGGCCCACAGTTGCTTAAGTTTCCTCTGCGTGGATCAGATCAATAGAAATGTTTGGGCAGATGGGTTGCAGAGAGGTAGAAGAAAAATCTTTCCAAGGCCTTGCAACACGCTCATGCGTGGGCCAGAAGTCCCGGTGTTCCCAGCTTGGCCGCTTGATTCCTCCCGCTGGTCTCTTGAGCCCTGCTTCTGCTCCAGGCTGCGTTCTGCCCTGCCTTGCCCTCCCTTCAGTGGTCCCTGATGAGGCTGCAGGGCAGCAAGGAGGATGGCCCCAGCAGGCCCCTGGGTGGCCTTGAGAAGTCGTCCCCAGGGCTCAGCGAGGTGGGGGCGCCCTGAGGAACTAGAAGTTTTGACTCCTTAGCACCTGCAGCACTCTAGCCCAAAGCTAAATAACAAAGCTTTCTTTGAAATGGGCTCTTGGTGCAGCTCTGAGTGTGAGTCAAATGATAGGTTTTCCTTAGAGCAGGAGTTCTTAACCTTTTTTGTTCCACGGACCCCTTTGCCAGTCAGGTGAAAGCTGCAGACCCCTAAGTCCACACTATACTGTGTATTATTTAATAAATGTATCACACACGCACCAACACGTCCCCACAAGAATAATGTTGTTTTTGAATTTCAATTCAAGCTCACGGACGCCTTGTTAAGAACCCCTGCCTTAGAGAGTGTAAAGAAACAGGTGCTCAGAGAGGTCAGGTAACTTGTTCAAGGACCCAGAGCTAATCTGAGGCAGAGCCTGGATTTGAATCCAGATCTTGTTCTCTAGCTCCAAAATTAGTGCTCTGCCTCCTAAGCCCCTGATTTAATCAATCAGCACAACCACTTATTACAACGAGTTTTAACTGAGAAGATGGGAGTCAACTTGTTGAGAATACTATTATGCAGGTAGTAGAACTTGAACTAGATCTGAAAGGGGGCAGGATCTAGGATATAGGCAAATTTTCCTAATGGGGTATGATGTTCAGTGGTGGGGGGCAATAGGGAGTTATCGATGGTTTTGGAGCAGGGGAGAAGCAAGATCAGAGGTAG
Organism: Cabassous unicinctus; assembly: GCA_029593785.1. Taxonomy (NCBI): domain Eukaryota; kingdom Metazoa; phylum Chordata; class Mammalia; order Cingulata; family Chlamyphoridae; genus Cabassous; species Cabassous unicinctus. The sequence continues at coordinate 18,606 of JAQZBX010012355.1, forward strand.
GCTTCAGGAATCTGAATCGGGGAGCCCTATTATTTCTTTTCCAAGCCAAAAATATATGGGATTTAGTTATAAATGGAAAAACAAACAAGCAAAACTTCTTGATTGGGGATCAGGACATGGTTGGAGAGGGGACAAGGGGGAGATGTGTGGATGAGTGGGATAAAAAAGCCTATTATCTAGCAAAAGTGGGGTTCTTTTCTGCCCAGTGCACTCCAGCGAGGTTTCAAAGAGAGGAGAGTTTATTGCCAAGTGCATAGCAAGAAGACCAGAGGGCCTACTGGCCTAAAATCTGCCTTCCTGCGTTTGAGGAGTTCAGGGCTTTTATGGATTCAAACAGGGGAGGGTGGAGCGGTTACTATTACAACAGCGAGTATGAACAAGGGGGACACCAGTCTAATTCCAGTAATTTCAGGTATTAGTTTTTGGCTATTCTACGATATACTCAAAGAGTAAGAAAAAAGCAGGTATATAATGATTCGGTATTCATTATCATTGTTAATTCTTAACTCAGTTACAGTCCCTCCCCAGAGACTTCTAGAGCTCTGGACAGTGATAACCTGCACTTCACCAGCCCAGCCTCCACCCGTTCATGCGGCAGCTCCAAGTCCCAGCCGGGTGTCTCCCCAAGGCTGAATCCCAGGAGCTTGTGAACGGTCCTTTCTGCTGTGACGCCTGCCGCATGGCTCTCCTCCTTCTCCCCACCCCGCCTGCCTTCCGTGAGGGGCCCATGATTTGTGAGCCCACTTTAGACACCTCAGTAGACCACGGGTGCCCATGCCCACCGTAAGAATGAGGTTGTCCAAAGGCGCCATCTCTAGGTGCTCCCAGAGCTGCCAGGCCCCAAGGAGCCACTGCAGAGCTGGGCCCCTGGAGGCCCCGTAGCGATGCTGCTACGCCCAGCGCTAGTCAGAGGAGGGGAGAGGCACCTTTCCCTGCTCCCACTGCTTATCACGTCAGCCTCACCCCATTTCTCCACCCAGCGCTCAGCAGAGCAGCCCCCACTGCCCTTGCTGCAGCCTCTCTCTCCTGTGCTGGGAGCACCTGGGGGCAGGCAACGCATTGGAGGCCACAGTCCCTCAAGTTCTTTCTTTCCATGCCTCATTCCCCAGATCGATGCATATCAGCCCCCTCTGGGTGGGCCTGGCTAAATGCAGCTGAAGGGCTGGCTTAGGCTAAGGCTGGCCCCTCTGCGCTCTAGGAATAGAGTTTTATTCCATTCGTTAAGAGCATTGACTTTGGTGTCAAACAGCCTGGGTTCAAATGCAGAATCTTGTGAGCTGTGCAACCTCAGGCAATTTCCTTAACTTCTCTGTGTCTCAGTAGGCTCAGCTGTAAAACGGAGATAACACAGTGCTGACTCCACAGGACAGGCTGTTGCAAAGGCAAGTAAGATGTCTAGAACCAGCACTCCCCAGGGCCGGCATGGCGGGGTGGCTGCCCTCAGCGTCGTTTGTGTCAGAGGAATGGACCGATTTACTTCCAGGATTCCAAGTGCTGTGTCCAGGGATGTGTGTGGTGTGGGCGGGGGGAGCAGCACGGTGATGGGAGAAAATGGTTGCTTGGTTACCGAGGGATTGAGAGGGAGCTCCCCCAGCAGAAGCGAGGGATGAGGCCTCCCAGGCAGCTCCCCAGGGCCGGCTGGGCCTTCCCCGTCCAGCCTCAAGGCTTCAAGCTGGCAGCGGGCGCTGTGGGGGGAGAAAGTGACCTCCCAGGCAGGAGCTAGACTCCCGAAAGCAGGACATTGATCAGGGTGTTCCAGGGGCATCCAGACCTCTGCACCCCCGCCCACGTGCACACACACACACACTCAGGCACACACAGATACACTCACAGACACGCATGTACACACGCAGAAACATTCACAGACACACACACCCTGACGCACACACACAGACATACCAACACACACACACGCAGGATGTGCACACATGCACACACCTGGCCTTCACTCACTGGTAGTAACCTTCAGCTCTTTGTCTTTCAGGCTGTTGGTCATTTGTTTATTTAAATACTTATTTGTAAAACTGTTTTTTTGGGGGGAAATAATTTCAAACTTAAAGTAACATTGCAATATTAGTACAAAGAATTCCCATAACCCTTTACCCAGATTCACTAATTTTTAACCTTTTCCACGTTTTGCAATTCTCTCTCTCTCTATACCTATATGTACACATGCGCATGCACACGGATATTGTCTTGTTCTGAACTATTTAAGAATAGGTATTTCTGAGGACAAGAATATTCTCTTATGTTCACCCAGGGCAACTGCCTCAGGATGGCCCAATCTGAGTCTCTCCCCAGCGGTTTTGCTTCAACATGTATTGATTTTGTATTGAGAAAAGAAAACCAGTGAATGTGAGAATTGATCCCACATATCTGATAAGTCTTCTCCCACCCTTCTGAAGTGAGACTGCACTGCTCACCTACCACAGGCCTCAAACACCAGCCCCTCTGGTGGGACCTCAGAAACTTCACCCCCAGGGAGCCTTGAGGGGAAACAGACAGAGCTCCTGTCTCTACCAAAATGAGCCGGTTGGGATTCGGTCTCAGGGCAGTCACATTCTGAAACCTTGCGCTTTTCCACACACCTCCCTCGGCTGCGCTGACCTCTATGACCCATGTCATGTCTAAGGTGAAGCATCCATCAGCTCTTGCCAGGGAAAAGGGGCAGGTTTTGTTGGCTGGAGGAGTTGCTCCTCCTAGGGTACCACATCTGGTGGTTTCCAAATAATCCAATATACTTGCGGAACCTCTAGAGTCCCCATTCCTCCCCTTCAACCACACTCGCTATCAGAGCTTCAATGACAGTTGTTTATTACAAGATGTTTAAAAGGTACAGACCACTCCGGGTAGTTGGAGGAGAACCTGGAGAACATTGGGGGGAATCTCCCACTCCCCCAAGCATTTCTGTGATGTCCCTGGTACCCTAAGCCAGATGGTGCTCTTGCTGCTGGGTGGCCTACACGTAGATTGGGTTCACAATTTTGCCCAGGAAAAGGCTGCTCCAAGTGAAGTGGTCAAAGATCATGACAAGAAAGGGACAGTTGAACTTGATGCTGACAGGTGGGGCCTCCAGCCTCTGGGCTCCCCCAGGGGTGGCGGCAGGCACCACACCTTTCTCATCGAGGCGCAGCACAGCCTTATGGACCACCTGTTAGGAAGGGACCGCAGATGGATGGCGGAGCACCTGCTATGTGCTAAGAGCTCCGCACGCCTCATTGCCAGGGCTTCTCGCACCCTGTTATGGATGGAAGCTGAGGCTCCAAGAAGGTCACTCACTGGCTCCTCCTCTAAGTGCAGCCCCAGGACTGAGCCCAGGTCTGTCCACCTCCAGCCACACCAGTGATTCTTCCTTCCAAAAAGGGTAAGTGGAGCCCATGACATAGAGATTAAGGGTCTCATGGGGTGGCCTGGGCTTCCAAGCCCCTATGGGTGCTCTTTCCTGTCTTTTGGGCTGGTAGAGGGGGAGGACTTTGGCTTTCTCAAGACCCCACTTCCCCTTCCCTCTGCTAAATAAATGCTAGGGCTCAATTTATGCAAAAAGTTTATACTCACCCTATATGGAAAATCCCAAACAGAACCTAAAGTGTAATCTCTGACAGTTGAAACACCCCCCTTTGTGTTCAAAATCAGAAGGAATCCAAAATCAGCAAAATGCTTGATTAACTTCTATCAGAAGTCTTAGCTCACGACCTGGCTGATAGTGACAGGTGACAACAACCCCGTAGGGAGGGAACTCTCGGGGACTCTACGGCAATGCATCTGCGGCACAGAGGAACTACAGCTTGGAAGAAGCTGGGCGGGCTGGAAACCCTTGTGGCGTGCCTTAAGAACATGAGGCTTTGGGTCCAATAGGCCTGAGGTCAAATGTCAGACTGTTACTTCCTCACCTTGTGGCCTGGGGCAAGCTGCTGATGCTGCCTGAGCTGGAGATTCTCCCCTGTGAAACTGGGACACTACCCACCTTGGCAGGAGGCAGCTGTGTTGGCTCCACTCCCTCACACAACCCGCATCTTCAGTGCCAGGCACTGCGCGGGTTCCAGGGCCCTTGGGCTTGAGGGAGGGCCTGCTGCCTCTGCACTATCTCCTGCTCACCCCCCCAAGGCTGTAAGATCTGTAGGGGCAGGGGCCATGGGGGCAGTGGAGGCTCACCCCAAGTCTAGCACAGTTTGGGGCCCATAGGAGATGTTCAAAGAAATATTTTCTGAATGAATGGAAGAATAACAGAACATGGTACTGAAGGATAAAGATCATGGGTGTAATCGGGCATAAGGGTCAGCGTGCTCTCAGCTGGATGTGTGTCACTTCCCCGTTTCTCTAGATGCTGAGGCCGCTCACAGTCTGGCCATGACGACTTTGTTTCCCACAGCGCCCGCTCTGAGATCTGGCAGAATGGACAGATGCCTGGGCGGTGGGCCCTCTCTTCTCACTAGCTTCCCATGTGAACTTGGGGATGTCACATTTTCTCACGGAGTCTCTGTTTACCCCACTGTAAAATGAGGGGTTTGGCCAAGACCTGGGGCTCTTAGTCAGGGGCCAGAGGCCCATTTATGAATTGCATATTATTATTATTAATTCTAGTGTGATTTAAAAATAAAAAGATGGACGCCTAGGACACTTACCTTTGACACCTTCATCTGGGTCTCTTGTGTGATACCTGAGAAATTTGCCTGGCTGGTGAGCAAGTCTGCAATGCCCATGTCCCCCAGGACATCCCCAAGGTCGTAGGCTCTGGAGATGGAGACCTTCGGGATGGACAGCTCCACCTGGCTGCTCGGGGGAAGCAGAGGACGTTAGATACTTCCCAAGCTGGGCCTGGTGGTGGAGAGAGCAGCCCTCCCTCACCCAGCCAGGCTCCCATTCACCCATGTGGTCCCTCCAGCTTCTGTCCCTCAGCCTGACCTGCTGTTTGGGGACAGGGGAAAGGACAAGGCAGGAGGAGGGAATTGCCTCTCCCTCTTTCACCAGGCAGCTTCCTCTTTGGGTCTCTGAATTGCAGTTTCTCTTTTTTTTTCAGTTCTTCCTTTGGGCCCCTTCCACCTGTGATCCACTAGGTTGAACCGCTGTTCAAAGTATCCTAGCTGGACGTTTAATAAAGCGGCCCCTAAAGAAATCTTCTTAGTCCCCTCGACTAGAAGAGATGCAGAGGGCGCCCTGGGCTGGGAGCAGAGGCTCCGGGCCAATCTCTTGCCTGCTGCTGTGTGGTTTTAGCCAAGTCTGGCCCCTCTCTGTGGCTCAGTGATGCTTCGGCCGGCAGTTCCCACTGGGTGAGGGGGGTGGGCTTTCCAGAAAGGTACATGGAATCATGCCATGGGGATGGGGGTGAGGGGAGAGACACAAGGGGAGGGCGGGCACCGACACTTTTCAACACGTCAAGGCATAGTCTTATTAAAAGAATTCTTCCTTTTCGGCTCTGGCCGGAGGGAGGAAGCCAGAGAACGGGCACAGGTTCTCCGGCCCATGGGAGGGGAGGCGCGGAGGCCTCCTCTTCACTTAGCAAAACAGCCCTCCAGGTCAGGGAGCCTCATGCTCTTTGGGGACCCACAGACAGGAAGACAAGGGAGCCCAGGAAGGCGAGTCTGGGGGAAGAGGCGTGGCCAGGGCACCCTTCCACCTGCCCCACTTCATGGGCACAGCCCGCTGCGGTGCTCCACCTGCTGGCCGATGGCTTACCCACTGATCAGAGACTGCGACCATCTCTGAATTGTGTCCCGGTCCACCGCGTTGATGACCGTGTCCATCTCCCCCTTGTCCGGAAGGATGAAGAAGATGGTCCCGTTGCCCATGTAGTCCAGCTGCACCAGCTGGCAGGGGAGCACCGTGTCGTTCAAGTACTTGATGGTGCCCGACTGGGACATCATGGGTACCTTCACCGTGCTTGTCCCACTCAAGTGAAAGTCCCCCTCCCTGGTGCTGTTGAGGTCAAAGGGGTGTTCCCAGGTACCTGGGAGGAGGGCGAAGGAAAGCAGGAGACAGGCGTGTGAGAGCCGGCGCCATGCCTGGGGGGCTTCGGGGGGCAGCAGAAGTGCGTGTAGCCTCTGGGCAAGTGACCCAGCAGCCGTCCGTTATCCAAAATGCCCCCCTTGGGAACCTGCTTCCTGGTAGACTGCGAACATTCCCAGAGGTCTGAGCCTGTTCTGTCCTCCGCCCCTCAAAAGAGATACGAGGATAAGATCCATTTCCAGGATTGGCTTCTGCAAATGGAAGAGACTAAGAGAGTTCTAGTGCTTGAATTTGGGAGGCTTCTGATCTGACTGCTTGGCCCATCTGTTACAGACCACATTTCCCGAATAGTAGGCTTAGGGTGAAAAGACCCCTTCAAGGTCACCTACTCCCACCCCCCTAGCTGGACTCTAATCCCCTCTGCCATGTTCCATGATGCCACCATCCAGCCTATTTGGTTACTTCGTGATGACAGGGAACTCACCACCGTTACAGAAGGGACTTTCCATTACTGGTCGGCTCTGATGGGAAGAAAATTGTTCCTTTTCCTGAGCCACAGCTGCCTGATTGGACTACTCACTTGCTGAGCCTATTCAACTCTTCTGAGGTTATTCCAAACAACCCTGAACTCTCTTAAATTTAAAGACATAGGTTGAGTCTCGCTGGGGCCTCATCTGCTTTGTGTAAGGCTTGACCTCTAGCCCTTGAAGCCCCTGAAGCCACCATTTCCCAGCTGAAGCTGCCTAAAGGTGACCTGTCTTGAGGCAGACCCTTTTCCATCCCACTGTCTGCGGCTCGGGATCTATGGATGCTGTGGCCAAAACTCTTGGTTTCCTGAGCCAACGTAAGGCCCCAGGGAACGGCTGCCAAAGTAGACAACGTGGGAAAAGAGATATGGGCGTGGAGCCTGCAGACCTAGGAGCTCATACTTGGCCCAGCACAAACACCTTTCTGCCCTTGGTGTCTGCAGATACTAATGGAGTTTAACCTGCAGTCTGTCTGTCTCCCATCTAGGGAGATGATTTAAGGGTTCTCAAACCTCTTCCCAAGAAGTCGGGGGTCCTCACTTGTCCAATTCATTGTTTATAATAAAATCTGGTTCAAAGATATATTTTTTTCAGTGCTAAGTTTTTCTTCCTTAAAATTTTGCTGCTTGATTTTTATAGAGTTTTTTTTCCCTAAAAGCAAGCAGCATAACATTTATCTAATTAAGCACAAAGCAAAACACAGAATAGGGGTCTACCTCTACTTTAAGAGGTTTCTTCTTGAAAATTCTCATAGTAGAGAACTTAAGACTGTGTGGGGGGACATCTTAGAGAGCAAGTGTGATGTGTGATTTCTGTAGAAAAGCCTTTATTTTTAATGTCCTCTAAAAATAACTGTCAAGACAGTCCACTAAATAAGGACACACCAGTTTACCCATCCTAAATTTAGTAATGATGGCTGCACCACTCTTAATTTCTAATTGCCTCTCTGCTTGCTGCAAACCTTCCAGTGCATCCCGCACAGCGTAACCAGGGGCTGGCAGATTCGCTGGCTTTGTCGTAGGAAATGTGTGCAGTGAGGCATCCCACCTCCCTCAGTGTCTACTCCTGCATGCAGCTGCTCAAAGCCGCTCCCATTTTATAACCAGGAGCTGTGGTTTCCCATCAATTCTGCCCCACCCCGGCCCTGGGAACATTGAGGAACTATGAGACAGAAGGCGCGCAGGCCCCGCTCAGGTTCAGAGGGCCGTTCCTGGACTGCACGCACTGTGCCTTTCTCCCAAGGCTGTGTTTCCCAACCTCTAGATAACCATGCGTTGAGTTCTTCCCACATGCCAAGCACTATGCAAAGGCCCTGGGGCTCATAAAGAGAAGTGAATTGGATACACAGGAGCCTGCAGCCTAGTGACAGAGACAATCTGAGGACACTGCATTTGCGGCAGCACCCAGAACCATGTCTGGGCAAATGTCCCCAGCCTCCCTGCTCTCTCCAGCCCCTACCACCGTCAGGGAAAAGGATGCTGTCTCCTGGTCAGCCCCTCACCTTCACCACCCTCCAGGGAGCGCAACCTCTGCTAGGTGGGTTCTCAGATTTGTGCTGGGGGAATGGGCAGAGAAAGACTAAGGGGCAAGAGGAGGAGGAGGACTTGCTGAGGGCCTATCACTCCATGTAATAAAGAGCTGGGGAAGGGAAAGTGGGGGCAGCTGGCCAATGAGAGGTCCTGCGTGAGAGCTGGGAGAAGAGGAAAGGGCATGTGTGGGGTCTTTGCTGGGAATTATGAATTGGATGACCTTTAACGTTGTTGAGGGACTCACATTAAATATTGTCATTGCTTATTTTTTGGCAGTTTCACCTGTGCCTCTTTAGATGTGACTTAATGAAAACCGAACTGTTTGGTTCCAGGGTCATATAACAAGATGATGGTTAAAACAAGGCACAGACAAACTGCAGAGGATGAACATGAGAAGTAAAGGTTTGCCCGAGACAATCAGGGAAGGCTTCATGGAGGAGGTGATTTTTGAGCTAAAATTTGAAGGATGGGGAAGGAATTTCAGGCAATCAGACATGTTGAAGGAGGGCCCAGGGGACAGAAGGGCGGTTAATGGCCCTTAATGATGATCTTAATCCCCTGAGTCTGTGAATATGTTACGTTACCTGGCAAAGGGACTAAGGTAGCAGATGGAATTAAGGCTGCTAATCAGCTGATCCTGAGATGGGGAGATTATCCAGGTCAGCCCAGCGTAATCACTAGGGTCTCTGTAAGTGGAAGATGGAGGCAGGCAAGTTGGAGTCGGCGATCTGGGTGATATGTGATTGGTGGCTTTGAAGGCGGGAGGGGCCAGGAGCCGAAGCACGCAGGTGGCTTCTGGAAGCTGGAAAGGGCAAGGAAAGGAATGCAGCCCTGCCAACACCTTGACTTTAGTCCAGTGAAGCTGGTTGTGGACTTCTGACCTCCAGAACTATGTGTGCTGTTTGAAGCCACCGAGTTTGTGAGGGTTTGTTATAGCAGCTACAGGAAACTAACGCAGGCTTGAGAAGAGAGCCAGGCTCCAGGATCTGAAAGGATTCAGCATGGTAGGGCTCTGCATGTGCGTCTGTCTGTCTGCTGTGTCTCGGAAGTTTGAGGGAGGGAAAATGGCAAGAAATGGTGCTGGAAAGGACAAAAGAAGCAAATGGCTCTAGGCCAGGGTTCATCGACCTCGATATCATGGGCATGTGGGGCCGGGAATCATTGTGGGGGCTGCCCTGTGCGTTGTAGGATGCTTAGCAGTGCCCCTAACTTCTGCCCCCAAAAGTTGCCGACCTTTGGTTGAGAACCACTGCTCTAGGCTAAGGACTTTAGATTTTATTCTCAAGGCTAATGTGTCCCCAAATTGCCTGACTGTAAAAATTATCATGGGGGATGTGTGTGTTAAAATACAAATTCCAGGACTTTTCTGCAGAGGTTTTTACTTCAGTAGGTCTGGCACAGGCTCTAGAATCTATCATTTTAACAAGTCTCTGTGGTGAAGCACTTTGGAAAACCCTGTTCCAAATTGATGGGGAGGGGTTGAAGAGTCTGGCCAAAGCCATCAGGACCGCTTTGGGGCTGATCAGGGAGTTCCCAGCAGTGGGGCTGTTTCCGTCTTGTTCTATGCTGCATTTCCAGCCCCTGGCCCAGTGCCTGAGTCGTCAATGCTCAGTGAACATTTGTGACCTGATCACAGTTTTACGTACAGGCCATGAGTCAACCTGCAAGAGCTTGGGCAAGTCATACAGCTCTTCAGGGTGCCAGGGATTGAACCCAAGACCTCATACGTGGGAAGCAGGCGCTCAACCACTGACCACATCTGCTCCCCAGTAAGAGCTTGTTTTTTCATTTGTTTTTGTTTTAGGAAATACCGGGGATTGAACCCTGGACCTCGTACATGGGAAGCAGGTGATCAACCACTTGAGCTACATCCACTCCCCTGGGTGTCATTTTGATCTTTTCAAAATGATATATTCCACCTTCCCAACAGGATTGTGGTGAAGATGGAAACAAATGTGACTTGCCCAAGAGTGTGCCCTGGATTTTGATGGCTGTTATTGTTCTTGGAAGGGCCTGGTCAGAACGGGATGAGTAGAGGGTACCTTTGAAGAAGATGTAGTTGACCAGGACGAGGAGGACTGGCTCGTCAAGCTTTGAAAAGAAGTCCGCAATGTTTCCCCGAGTCTTGTTCTTGACATACTCGTTGATCTGTCTGCTGGCTTTGGCCAAGTCCTGGAAATCTGTAGCCAAGGCCTCTGACTCATAGTAGCTCTTGATGTCAGCTGAGAATGACTCCAGCAGCTTGAGGCTGTGGTCGAGGAACAAGGCGTTGCCCATGGTCATTTCCAGGCTGGTGTCTGACTCCCCGAGGAGGTGGGAGAGGTTCTTGAAGGCCTGGTGGATGTTGGCCTCAGATGTCTCGGTGAGGTTGAAGCCCAGGCCCTGGAGAAGCTGGGTCCGTGTGACACCGCAGGTGCCCAGGGACAGCATGGCCAGGGCCATGGAGATGCTCACCGGGGAGAAGAAGGTGTTCTCGCCGGGAGCCGAGGCCACCAGCTGCTTATACAGGGTAAAGGCAAAGTCAGTGTTGGCTGGAGCCAGGCCCCGGTGAAGGTGAGGGCTCCTCACGCTTACATCCACATCAGAGTCCTCTGCCTGAACGGCCCCAAGACCACTGGTGGACAGCCAGACGAGACAGATGTACAGGGCTAGCTGCATCGTCCAGGAAGGTCAGGCCCTGCCAATCAGGAATGCTCGTTAGATGATGTGGTTTCCATGGCAGTGGGCAGGGTGCAAAGGGAGGCAGGAGAGCCAGTTCAAGCCCCAGTCTCTGCCTTCAAAATAGCTGTGTGAACTGGGGCAAGTCATGGCAGGACACTGGGCCTCATTTCCTCATCTGATGGTGTGAATTATATAATTTATCAGCTGCCTACTAGGTACCTGTGGCAGTTTGAGATTATTTATGAATCCAAAAAAAAGAAAGATTATGTTTGTAAACTAATCTATTCTTCTGGGAGTAATACCCTTTGATTGTATTAAATTCAAAGGTTTTAAGTTTGCTTGATAAAATCAATTTTGATTCAACCACATCAGTAGCGCATGACTCAGGTTGGGTCCCCGCCCCCTTGGTGGGCTGATATAAATGGACACTCCCTCAAGAAGACACAAGAAGAGAGAGAGAGCTCTGTCATGTTTGATCCTGGGGCCCCGGGGAGAGATGAGCCATTCACCTGATAGTTTACAGCTGAAGAGAACAGAGCAGCTGAGTGGCTGAGAAGGCCCATAAAGAAATGAGTCCTATGCCAGCGACTGCTATAGGAAGCCCTGAGAGACCAGGCAGAGATCGTCCGCCATCTTGCTCAACACGTGGCAGCTGACTTTGGAGAGCAAGTACCTCTTATGGTACCTTGAGTTGGACTTTCAGCAGCCTTGGGATTGTAAGCTTTTACCCCAAATAAATACCCTTTATAAAGCCAACAGATTTCTAGTACTTTGCATCAGCACCCCTTTGGCAGACTTATACAGCACCCAGCTGACTTAAGTGTTTTGTCTATAATCTGTCCTCTAATCCTTGCCAAAACACTAATAAAGTCCAAAGGTTTCTGATTTTAGACAGGTGGAAACTGAGGTCCAGCGTGGTTAAATAGCCACTCCGGGTCAGAATCATTAAGTTGATGCTCTCTCTCTCTGCACGCATGTGCTTTATGGGACCACCTATTTAACAGTACACGGGATGCTGGTAGGAGAAAGTGGATTCCTGTGCACCACCCCTCCTGGGAACCAGCCTCTTCAGAGAAGGGCTGCGAATCCACATTTAAGCAAGTGCCCCCTAGGAGAATGCTGTGCACTCTGAAGTGTGAGATCTATTCATATATCTCCAATACACCCCAGGGGTCCCTTCCTTGGCAGGACGATCAGTCTTATGTGTCAACTTGGCTAGGCTATGGCATGGTACTCAGTTATGTAATCAAACACTAGCCTAGTTGTTGCTGTGAAGGTGTTTTGTACGTGCAGTTAACATCTATAATCAGTTGACTTTAAGTAAGAGAGAGAACCCTCTATATGTGGGTGGGCCTCGTTCAATCAATTGAAGGCCTTAAGAGCAAAAAACTGAAGTTTCCTTCAGAACAAATTCTGCCCAGGACTGCAGACTCAACTCCTGTCTTAGGTTCTGACCTGCTGGCCTACCCTACAGATGTGATATTTGCCATACCCCACAATTCTGTGAGCCATTCCTTAAAATGTCCCTCTTCCTCCCCTTCCTACCCTCTTTCTCTTTTTATTTCTTTCTCTTCCCCCTCTTTTTCTGTATATATTGTTCTGTTTCTCTGGAGAATGCTGACTGATACAGATTGTGGTACTGAGAGTGGTTCTGAAGGAACCGAATTAAGATTCTGTTAATTAAGGATGAGTTTTCTGAATTGGTTCTGGGAATTTTGGAACTGGTTTTCTAATCTGTTTAGATTTAAAGGCACTAATGTCTCTATTTCCAGGGGTAAAGACAGCACCAATAATCCATGGCATAGCGCGGCAATAGAGAGATGCAAAATATCACTATTGGATACTCCTAATCAGTTACTTTTTTAAAAGGAGGTACTAGGGATTGAGCCCAGGACCTCGTACATGGGAAGCAGACACTCAACCACTGAGCTACATCTGCTCCTCCTAATCAGTTACTTATAAAAGGCAAGGCTCGGGGTGGCCGTGCATTTGATACTTTAGAACATTTTTGTCAAACTAGTGAGTATACTGATTTTGGCTGTTTGCTCCTAACTATGCTGGAGAAAGTGGAGAAGGAGAAGGATGAGATCAGGGCTTCAAATTCCCACATAAATCACCTACAAGTTCCTATGTTTACACTGAAAGAAACCCTTATCTCCCGTAGTTGCAGAGTTAAGGTTCTACAGCAGGATATACTCCTTCTGTCTCGAGGTTATCAAAAACTTCCATGGTTTCCACTAACTGGTAAGAAGCAATCTCAGCTCTTCATAAGCATAAACTAAAAAATCCTTTATAAAATATTAATGACTTGAACCCAGCAATATGTGAAAAGTATAATACATTTTGGTGAAGTGAGATTTATTCCAGGAATGCAAAGTTGACTTATTTTGAAAAAGCATTTCTGAAAACCAAACTCAAAGTCTCATCCTGTGGGTGGCTCCATTACAATGCAAGTTGAGTTCCCAGCCCCACAGGGTATCTGCTGTAAAGTGATGGCATTGATGGTGAAGGAATGGGATCGTTAAAATTGGAATGGGGACAGATGGGCAGATCCTGATGAGGCCTGGAACATTAAACTCCTAAATTCTGCTGAGACTTCTTTACCAGTAGAAGAAGCCCTTGTATCCCTGTGTGAGGAAGTTAACCCTGCTTTGCTTGAGGAACCTGTAATGATCTCCCCTGAGGTAGATGCCTGGAAAGACCTTGCTTATCCTTCTCAAGACTCACTCCCACCACCCCTCATACAGACCTATGACTAGACTCAAGTTCCAGCAGACCCTGAAAGGGTACAGAGTGCGACTTTATGAAGAGGTACACTGCATACCAAAGGAACCACATAATTTTCCCAATTTATGCAGACAGAATTTATTAATAGAATAATTATTATTGATAGAATTATTCTTAATAGAAATTATTATTAATAGAATATGATAGAAGGAAAATAAAGTTGGATCAGGCCAAATGAATGCAAATAGTACCACTAAGTAGAGATTATGGATTCAATATTGTATCTCAAGGGCTTAGAAAAGTCTCTAACTGTTTGGTCGACTGAGACATGGACCACTAAATGAGGTTGAAATGTCGCAATTTCCCTAGTGTATTGTAGATGAAGGGATATAAAGGCTTAGGGAGATTGGAGTGTTAGTGGACACAGAGGGCACTCCTTTCACCAGGACTGTGAGGAATAAATTTGTGAGAGGAGCCCCAGCATCCCTGAAGAGCTCTGTGTTTGCTCTACTCTGTAAGTTAGAAATTATGGTGGAAATTGCTGCCAATGAACTGGGATCCTTAATGCAATGGAGATCATTGGATCCCAGGGCAGCAAGGGCCACGTGGTGGCACTAAATCACCAAACACAAGGTGGGTATATTACCGTAAAAGAGCAGAGTCAAAGCAATAATCAGAGTAGTCTGACTCGCAGAGACTTATGGCATTGGCTAGTTGATAATGGTGTCTCTAAAAGAGAAATAGAAACAGAAATTCTTACTTGATATGCATAAGCAGGAGAGTACTAGATCAAGTGGACAAAAGTCTAACTTGAATCACCAAAACAGAGTCACAGCCCCTCAGTCAATTCCCAGAATTGAGTGAATTTACAGACCAGAATCCCCTGAATGAAAGTTAGACCAAATTTCTTTGGGGAAGGATGCCACTACACTGCCAAAAATGTGTACTGCTAATATTTCTCTAAGTCTCCCCAAAGAGATCATAGCCATTTACCATGGTGACTATGCTTTGGGGAAAAGGAAATGATCAGACTTCTCAGGAATTACTGGACATTTTCTCTGAACTGACACTAATTCCAGGAGACCCCAAAGCATCACTGTGATCCACCAGTCAGAGTAGGGGCTTATGGCGGCCAGGTGATCAATGGAATTTTAGCTCAGTTCTGTCTCACAGCATGTCCAGTGGGTCCCTGAATCCATTATATGATTATTTCTCCAGTTCTGGAATGCAAAATTGGAATAGTCATACCCAGCAACTGGTAGAATCCTCACATTAGTTCTCTGACCTGTAGAATGCAACCTATTGTTGTAGGAAAGGCCAAGTGGAAGCCACTAGAACTGCTTCTGCTTAGTAAAATAGCAAACCAAAAGTAATATCCCATTCCAGGAAGAATTTCAGAGATTAGTGCCATCATCAAGGACTTGAAGGAAGCAGGGGTTGTGATCCCCACTACATTCCCATTCAAGATCCTGGGGGATGACAGTGGACTATTGTAAACTTAACCAGGTGGTGGCTCCATTGAAGCTGCTGTTGCAGACATGGTTTCATTGCTTGAGCAAGTTAACACATCTCCTGGGACCTGGTATACAGTTATTGAGCTAGCAAATGCTTTTTTCTCAATATCGCTTAGTTAAGACCACCAGAAATGGTTTGCTTTCAACTGGCAAGAACAACAATATACTTTTACAGTCCTACTTCAGGATTATATCAACTCTCCAGCCCTATGTCATAATCTAGTCTGCAAATACCTTGGCTACCTTTCCTTTCCAAAAGACATCATGCTGGTCCATTACATGGACATCATGCTGATTGTCCCCAGTGAGAAAGAAGTAGGAACTGCTCTAAACTTATTGGTAAGACTATTGCATGTTAGGGGATGGAAACAAACCTAACAAAAGTTTAGGGGACTTCTGCCTCAGCAAAATTTCTAGGCATCTAGAAGTGGTGGGACATGGCAAGCTATCCCTTCTAAGGTGAAGGATAAGTTGAATCAACAATCAAAACAGAGGCATAATGCCTAGTTGGCCTCTTTGGATTTTGGAGGCAGAATATTTCTCATTTTGGTGTGCTACTCTGGTCCATTTACCAAGTGCCCCAAAAAGCTGCTAAGCTTGAGTGGGGACCAGAACACAAAAAGGCTCTGCCACAGATCCAGGTTGTGAGCTGCTTTGCCACTTGGGCTAGATAACCCAGCAGATCCAATGATGCTGGAAGTGTCAGTGGCAAATAAAGATACTATTTGGAACATCCGGCAGGTCCCTATTGGAGAATCACAGTGTAAATCCTTAGGATTTTTAAAAATCAAAACCCTGCCATCCTTTTTGGATAACTATGCTCCTTTTGAAAAACAGCTACTAAGCATTAGTAGAGACTAAATGGTTAGCCATGGGCCACCAAGTTATCAAAGGACCTATCATAAGCTGAGTGTTGCCAGACAGACCAAGCCACAAAGTTGGGCATGTACAACAGCACTCCATCATCAAACTGAAACGGGCTCATCATCTTTCCCAGGGCTTAGCACTCACCCCCTACCTGGTCTCCCTGCTCCCTCCAACCTTTTCTTCCCTCTATGCCACTGACATCTTTGGCTTCTTTCTGAAATTTAAGCTGGTTGACCATTCTCCTGCGGAAAACTTACAGGGACTCCCCATTGCCCACAAAAATGCTCCTTGTTAACATGGCCCTGGGTCTTCTCATGACACAGACCTTGTTGACAGCCTCAAATCTGATCCTGATGTTTCAACCACAGCAATGCTGGGTGTCTGGAGTTTCCACCCAGCACACACCAGACCTTCATCCTTCTGCTGGTATCAGGGCAGTGCAAGGCAGGTCATTTCAGTTCCCCAGTGTTTGCTGAGCCTGGCTCTGGTCCAGGCTCTGAACTGGGAGCTGGGGACAAAGATGGACCTTCCCCACTCACATTCCATGTGCTCCTGGGGCCAGGCCACCACTCTTGTTCTTTGAGAGCTGGGTCCCAGGGTCACCTCCTCCAAGAGGTCCCCTCCTCTGGGCTTCTTTCTACCATTGCCTTTATCGCACTGTGATGGAATCTTTGCCATGGCACAGTCACCTCCATACCTGGATGTGCTCCTCTCTTGGGCAAGGATCATGCTCAGCACACAGCCTGGAGCAGGGTGGGCTTGCCAAAATGTATTTCCTCTCTCTTTCCCTTTCTCTTTCCTTTTCTCCTTCCCTTCTCCTTCCCACTGTCTCTGAGAAGTGTGAATCTTTCAAGATGCAGAATGAAATGCCACCCATTGTGAATATCAGTTACAGCTATTGTGAATACCCTACTTATGTGACCTCATTCAATCCTCATATAATATGGTCATCCTGGGCTCATTTTGCAGATGATGAAATTAAGGTCTAGGGAGGTGGAGTAATCTGACCGAGCTGGGACTCCAAACCCTGTTGTCTGGTTTCAGAGTCGGTGCCATACTGCCTTTCTCTACAGAAAGCAAAATGAGAGTGAAAAGGCTCTTTGAAAAGTACCCAGTGGTGTAAAAATGCGCGTATCAATAGCATGCAGAATGCCTTCTGTACGGCGCCTGCTGGGCACTCCCCCTGGAGGCTTGTGTCCTCCAGCAGTGGCACTGCCTTCTGTGACTCCATCCTCACGCTTTTAGATTCCCTCTCTCTGGATGACAATGGATGAGGATGGCTCTTAGCTACAACCTCAGTGCCAGGTGAGCCAAGGGGAAACCAAAAAACTTCTGTGGGTGAGCCCCAGACTATGAGAAATTATCTCCAGTGTTGCTTAATACCTCTGCTTTCTGCCCGAATGCTCAATGTGTCCTATATTTAAAAATCAAACAAGAAAGCTGAAGTCATTATTTTGTTCTGGGATGGTCAGGAGCAGGAGGGACGGAAGATTCTCAGGCATTACTTACCATTCACAGTGGGCGGAGGCTGCTCCTGGTGGCCCAGTCCTGCTGTCCTGGAGCC